>NBIL01091316.1:0-16263 GCA_002752925.1 Viola pubescens var. scabriuscula | reverse complement strand
TAAAATGGCTCAAAAGATTGTTTATATACTAGGGCTGGACAGATAGAGACAAAATGTCAGCTAAGGAGGGGGCTGGAACGGTGACAGTTGTCCTGGAGAACGAATATCCTGCCTAGAAGCGCACGGAAGCTTCCTGGAGACAAGGCATCCCGCAGGAATCTTCAGAGATTCTTCGTGGAGCGTCCTGGGCGGATCAGTTTAGACAAGCAGCAGAATTCCTTGGGCAAGAGATGGCTCCAGCGTCTGGGGGCAAGATGTATAGTAATTGTCCGGGCCTCAAAGCTTCAGATTGATCAAAATTCCATCCAAAATGCGAGCTTTATAGCTTTCCCCTTTCTTTGGCTCGAATCTGCAAAAGTAAGAGAAAGTAGAGTAAATTGGCAGGATCAAGACAAGTATAGGGCAGGAAAAGAGGATAAAATCGTTATAAAAACATGCATATCATTCACCTCGATTCAGGATCGGATCTGTAAGCGCCTAGGGGTGTGGAAAGAGAAAAAATTGTCTCAGGTAGGGAGGGAAGTGTTGATTAAGTCGATTATCCAGTCCATACCAACATATATGATGAGCTACTTTGAAATCCCAATTTCCATATGTGACGAGTTGGAAAAAGCTACTAGACGATTCTAGTGGGGGGGTAACTCGGAGGAACGTAAGATGCACTAGGTGTCCTGGGACAAACTATGTCGATCGAAGGAGGGGGGAGGCTTGGGTTTTCGGAAAGTTAGGGAATTTAACCTAGCACTGCTTGCTAAACAAGGATGGCGCTTGCATAAAAACCCGAATTCTTTGCTCGCTCAAATCTGGAAAGCCAAGTATTACCCCCACTCAGATTTTCTGGATGCTGGGGTAGGTTCGCGCCCTAGCTACGTTTGGCGTAGTATCGTGGCAGGTAGAGCAGTCCTTCACAAAGGATGCTTCTGGTGAGTGGGGAATGGGAAGCGGATTCGGATTTGGAAGGTTCCGTGGCTCCCATCGACTGCGAATGGGATGATCTCAGCGCCTGTCTCAGGCTTGGATGAGGAGGCTACTATGGCTGAGCTGATTGACGGGGGACGGCGGTGTTGGAAAACTGACCTAGTGGAGCAGATCTTTCTACCGTAGGAGATATCGGAGATATTAAGCCTACCGCTTAGTCGGGTTGAGGCGAATGATACTCTTGTGTGGAGGGGAACTACAAATGGGAAGTATTCTGTCCGAAGTGGGTACCACTACCTTACAGCTTCTGCACAGGCAAATCTGGAACCGAATAGAGGTTGGTGGAAACATCTGTGGGGGTTAGCCATTCCTCCGAAGTTTAAAAACTTCATGTGGCGACTAGGCAATGGCTCTCTCCCAACTAGAGTTAACCTAAGGAGGAGAGGAATTGAGGTGGACCCCGCGTACCCCTGTTGTAATGAGGAGGGGGAGTCAGCCTCACATTTGTTGTTGTCCTGCCCGTTTGCTATTGGAGTATGGGCTAAGTTCGATTTTTGGGATAAAGTTCCGAGGCTTCTTGGAGAGAACTGGGTGGAATGGTTTGCAGCTTCCAGAGCGTCTGTGGATGATCTATGCCTCGAACAAGTAATCTCAATTCTATGGTCGCTTTGGACGTCGAGGAACAATAGAATTTTCTACCAACGAGAAGAATCAACCCATGAGGTGGTTATTCGGGGTGGGAGGCTGTTGTCAGATTTTAAGGAAGCCAGACATCCACAACAGCGGACTTCCACTCCTATCAGCCAACCCGTTGTTCCGAAATGGAAACCTCCCCCTTTAGGGGTGGTAAAGGTAAATACTGATGCAGCCGTCGGGACATCAGAGACTGGCCTAGGATTCCTAGCCCGTGATGCGAGTGGTCGGATAGTGTTCTCAGGGGTTGTCTTCCTCCCCCCATCGGAATGATGCGCAAACAGCGGAGGCTTTGGCGCTCCGGGATGCCATTACGCAGGCTAAGCTATGGGGCGGTGAGAAGATTATCGTTGAGTCGGACTGCTTACAGAATATTCACGCCCTAACTAATGGAGATTTTCCGCTTACCTATACGGGTTTGGTGCTGGAGGAGGTGGCACGGCTGGCGTCTTCGTTCCACAGTTGCTCCTTTACGCATACGAATAGGTCCACAAATGTCCCAGCACATGAGTTAGGCCAAATGGCTTTGATTTCCGGTTTAGGAAATGTTTGGGTAGGGGAATGTCCCGAGGCGATCACGCATTTTGTACTAGCAGATTTAAATTAATCAAAATCGCTCTTAATTTCAAAAAAAAAACAATTACTTTTCCAAAATACAAAAATAAAACAATAATAGAGTATACATTTATGCCTAATAGCTCATTAGTATTATTATTTACTTACATGTATATATATGTACACATATTTCTCTATAATATTTGGAAATGTAAAATATGAGACACCAATAGGTCCCGAGGGGTAGGTGAATAAATTTTTAAAATTAATCTTACAATTGAAATAGAAGAAAAGCTAACAATATTTATAGTGTTTCCCTCTTATAATTCAAGAGATAATCCATTACTAAAATATATAGTCGATAATACTCGAGTGATTATTATTCCTATAGTTAATATATATAATTAATTAGGATATAAAGCCTGGGGCTAGGGGAGTACATGAACAGACACCATGTCGTTTCATGCCTTTGGAAAATTAATTAATTGATTTATTGTATAATAATAATTATTAAAACTATAAATCATATAATAAATTTCTAACGGTTGGGGTCTAACAGTGGCGTTGCTCATGATTGAGATGGGAGGGTTCTTGACTTTCTACTCTGCATTGTCGGTCGATTTAGCTGATCTTTGTCAGAATCTTCTAGTCGGAATTCAGCCTATTGGTGGTCTCAAAATGTACGAGCCGCTTCGTGCGGTGATGTTGTCGTTGCCGTTTATAATATTGACAACGTTGCATTTGTAATCTCCGATTCAGCTACTTGATTAGCAAGTTTAAATATTGAGTCAAATGAAAATTAGTAAGTTGACTGAAAATTTACTTGAGTAGTTGGATCGAACCGTACTTAGCAAAAGAATCAAGTATGGCTGAGCAGGACTAAGTAGAAACATGAGTCATTTTACTCATCTCATTGACCATAACACTTGTCAAGTTAAACTACAATTAACCGTGACTCATTCTTTTCATCTTGGACTATAAGTAATAAAGTTGTCCATAGTAAAAACTCTCCTTCTTTCCTTCTCTCTTGCTGCTTTTGGTTGGAGAGTAAAAAGGGAGGAATTGGTTGTTCTTGGATGGTAGTGTGGTGTCAAAACAAGAGAAGGGGAAAAGGGGGTAGATCTAAGCTTATTTTTCTTCTCTACTCTTCTTCTCGGTGAATTGATTGAAGTGAGAATTTTGATGCAACATTCTTTATTGAAACTTGGATTATTGGAATTTGGCATTGGATGTTATTAGATTTAAGTAAAACATCATGAATTAAATAATACATGCATGATAAAATGGATTGTGGGGTTGATTGTAATATGTCGGAATGCATGTAAGGGGAACTAAAGAACTTGACTAGAAATCTTGAATTTATAGATTTCATGTTTCGGTCTTGCAACAGAAATTAAATGAGAAACTCTTAATTGATGAGATCTTGTGGAATTTATCTTAATTTCGTTGATTATTAATTATGAAATACACTTCAGATAAGTTAATTGAAGTGGTATTATTTTTTTTTTTGAAAGTAATTGAAGTGGTATTATTGACTACATGATTTTGGGCAAAGTAAATTACTAGAATTATATTGATGGATGGTGCGGTTAAGATAATGCTGAAAATTGTGTTGTGAAATTGTTAGGTTGTATTAGTTTTTGTTTTATTAACGTAATTATGTCAAATTTAGAACTATGAACGGTTTGATCTTTCTTTAAAAAGTATGTAGGAAGTTTTTGGGTTTAATTACGGTGTGATTACTTCTTCTCTTACCGATGGACGAAATGATATTGTCATGGTGTATGGTGTATCTTGATTCAGAATCTCTAAACTTATGGTTTTTTTTGTACATGTATATAGTGGCGGAGCCTGACATCGATGCTTGGGGGGTGAAATTAAAAAAAATTACCTGTAAAATATGAACACTCTTGTCAATAATTATTATAGTAATAAATTTAATATGTATTATGCATAATTAATTAAATTACCTGAATTGTACCCGACGCTCTTTCAAATCAAGAAATCCATCTAATATCGAGTCTAAACTGAAAGTCTCGGCACTTTCTTTTTCAATATAAACCACCAAGTTATCTACGATAGTTAGTTAAGCACGTCGAATCTCATCTCATTGATTTACTAAATACTCCCACATTTGGGGACGTAATCCTAGATCACGTTCTATGAGACGAATAGAGAAATCAAGATTGCTCCGACATTCAATCTCAGAAGGTTCAGAGGCAACAACAGAGCTAGGAATTGATGGCTCAGAGGGATGCGCCGGAATTGTTGAAGTATCAACATCAACATCCAATTGTGTGCTAGCTCATTCAACCAAATGAAACATCAAACGAAGCTAGTTTTCAAAAATACAAACACTTACATGGATGGCGGTGACGGTGACGGTGACGAACGGTGCGGCTGAAGAGGAGAGATGGCCCTGCTATTTAATTTTTAATTTTGTGGCTCACTGGCTCTGATTCATTTTACGAATTGATGCAATTTTAATTTACAAACAGACCTGAAATTGAGCTAGGCAGGGCTACTGGGATGGCTCTAGGCTGATAGGCTGGCTGGGCCAAAAAGTTTGGGGGGGCTGCTGGGCTGGAATGACAANGGGGGGGGGGGCACAGCATGTATAATTTGTGCTAGCTTTGTAGTAGCTAGAAGTATTTGGCATTCATTTGTATTGATAAACCAAACTTATTATGACGTGTTATTTTTTGTTTGATTCATGAGTAAACGAGTGATAAGTTTGAACCTTGTTATGTATTGGTTGAATGTAAACATCCCGGGTTGTTCTCGTAGTTGGCGTATATGGTATTTGGTGACTATTAAAACTGTTATAATTCTCAGTAGAGAGCACAAGCAAGGTTGTGCTTTTCTCTATTTTCTAGTGTAAAAATATAGTCACGGTTATATGTTTTTTTCTATTTGTCCGAGGAGAAATATAATCATGGTTATGCTTTTCTCTGTTTTATTGTTTGAAAATACAGTCTCAATTGTGTGTTTCTGTAATCTTCCTCACCTATCTCTATTTTTGTGGACATTCATATTTGGGTTGTTTTGTATTCTTCTTCGCAATTTAGGTTCGGTCTCGTATTTTCGAGAATGACTCAAATCGTAAGGTAACATTAGCATATAGGTGAGTTTGGGCGTTACAATATTCCTGCCTGATTTAAAGAGCCATTAAGTCCTGGATTTTATTTTGGAAATGGTTGTCATGCTTGAGCTATTTTGGTGGAGATGTTCAGCAGCTAACTAAGTCCTTCTTTACGGCAACGGTGGTTCCCTTAAATCGTGTTGACGATGGCAAATGTTTTCCCTAAGTTTAGATGGATTAGGGTCTTCAATTCATCGTTGTAATTTGGACTTCCATGGGCTGGTTATATGGACCAAGTATACTTATTTGGGTTGCCTGACCTTTGTTGCTAGCCTTTTTTCCCGTTTGGTTACCTAAGTTTTTGATCTCTAGGGTTATGAGATTTGGGCTAGTTAAATTCAATCAACTGCTCTCATTCGACCAAAAAAAAATAATGTATGCACTTTCATTCCTTATTATGACTTTATTTGATATCCACTAGCAATAACAATCAGAATAAGGATTGATGGAATGGACAAAAAAGTTATAACTAAAATTTCTGATAGTTGTGAGAATGAGATTAAGGGCTGGTTTGTTAAGGGAAAATAATTTCCCGGAAATAATTTCCTTTTATTTTCTAGTGTTTGTTTGTAGAAAATGTAGGAGACCTATGAAAACAAGTCATTTTTCATGGAAAATGAGTAACAAAGATGAGGAAAATCAACTTCCTCTTATTAGTGAGGGGAAAAGATTTTCCATTCCTGCAATATTGTCATCCCTCTCTTTTCTACTTTCTCTCTCATCTTTAAATTTTTTTTCTTAAACAAATTCAATTTTCTTCCTCTATATAATGAACAAAATAAATTAAAAACTACAACAACATAATCTACATCTCAAAATTAGTAATTCTATATCCTTTTTTTATTTATTTAATCTTTTAGAAATGAGTTTTATACGTTTTAGGGCTCACTCATGGTTTTCTTCTTCAAAGAATGAATAAAACCTTTGGGCATGGACCATTCAAAATTATTTAAATATACTTTGAATTAATTTAGAAATTTCATAACTATTCTTATAATTAATATTAAATCATGAATATTTTACCAAAATAAAATTATATCATTAATGTTGAAATACATACATAAACTTAAATAATTTACGTGATCATTTGGGTTTTACTTAATTAATTAATAATTATTAACTATTTTATTTTGAACCACTTGATTATTTTTAGTTTTTCTTGTGGGTAGTAACAATTAAGATTGCGATCACAAAGAAGAGGAGAATGAAGAGGCCTACAAATTTTTTTAATGGAAAAAAATGGTAAATATGAATTTAGGACTAATTAGATTTTATTTATGTATTATTATTGATCAGTATATTATATCCTTTACAAATCAAAATATATATGGAAACATTTGAAATTGTAGCTCTTGTGTTTTAGGAACTAAAAACTAAGGATAAGTCGTAATTTTAAGTGTAAAAAAAAAAAGGATGAGAGTGTGAATATCCCCACCTTTTAATCAAATGTGCATAACTTTTTTTTTCTCATTACATAAAAATACAAGAAAATAACTTACTTTTCTACTGCATCCAAACACCAAAAAATATTTTCCTAAACAGCTAAACAGTAAAAAATAATTCATTTTCTAAGAAAATAGATTCTATAAAAAATATTTTTCTTAGATAAATTATTTTCCCAAAACAAACAAGGCATAAATAGACATAAAGTATTCCCATTTTTTATATCATTCATACGTAACCACCACCCTATTGATTGTGTGATCCATTTAGATATGTAGAAAAATCAGTAGTAGTGAATGTAGTATCTACGGTTCACCTACTTAGTTAATATAATTTAATTAGTTTGAGTTGGAAATTATTAAAAATTATATTGTAATTTAATTTGTTGTTTACAAAATTATTCGAGTCTTATACTTAAGATTTTATTCAAACTAATTATTAAGCAAACAAAAATATAAAGATTTGAACTAAATTATTATGCAGTGGAATCATGACTTGACACATTGATGTACACTTGTTTTGTGTATAAAATAAAAACTATGCCTTAGCTTTTGAGATGGAAAAACGATGACCTTAGAATAAACTAAGTGGGGGGAGAGCAACATTCTTTCCCTCTCCCTCACTCTTTGCTGTGTTTAAAGATATGAAAGAAATGAAAATGGAGTTAGTCTTTTGTATGGTGTGGTGGTGTTGGTTAAATTGTTGGGGAGAAAGGGATGTGATTAGAGCAAAATTTATAGGTTGGAAACCTCCTATGGTCTTCTTTATTGATTATTCCTCCTCTACTCTTTCTTGTGATGTAAATGAAATTGATTAACTTTCACGTGGATAAAGTGAAATGTTTCTCTTAATGATAGTTTAATTAATGCATGCAATTTGTTTTGTCATGAAAAATGGAGGTTTGAACATGACCAATGACATGCATGTGGTATAATTGTTGTATCTTGGTTAGAATCTTAAAATTGTGGATTTAGATTTGAATTAGCTCTTTTAATTTTTGTAAGGGTAAAGAATTTGAGAAAAAATTGTAATGTCATGAATGGATGTTGATTTGAAATGAAAAGATGAGTTACTAGGTCGTTTGAAGAGTAAATTTTTATTTTTGTTGTCTTATTTTCGGGTTGGAAGAGAAGAAAAACTTAAAGCATTTTGGTCTAGTTTGCATGGTTTGTGTAATTGTTTACTGAAGTAACTCATGATGTGACACATGAATCCTTCATTTTATTTAATTTGTTAATTGATAGCATTCTTGTTTTCATGGTTGAGTTCATGAAGTATTGGGTTAGATCATGGAACGACCCATGAGACTTTTACTTTACTATTTAGTGAAGAAAATGATTGCATTTGTATTTGGTTGACATGGTTAAACGTATGAATGAATGTAAATTATGTGACATATTACGTGGTTATATGGCATATATAATGTTACCTTGTCTTGATGTGATGTATATGAGAACTATGTACAGTTTGATTTTTCATGGGAAGACATATAAAGCCTTAGGATTCAACTGCAACATTGATACTTATTTCTATGTGTATGAGAACTATGATGTACTGTTATGCGTGTAACTGAGTTTACTAGTGATGTTGTGATGTAACTCTATAGATGGACTATCGTAGCTTTATCTTATATGGTACATGTATGTTGTGGCGTAACTATGAATTTTGGTTGTGGTGTCATGTATTGTATGCATGTGTTTTGGCTAGAATGACATGTAGTAATGTACTTCGATTTGCTATGGGATTTATATGGATATCTTGCGTTAATATTGTTCAATTTGATAAGTTGTTACTTGCGTTTTATGTTATTTTGATAAGACGTGACTTGATTTTAAATGATAAAAGTTTATGACTATAATAATATTAGGTTTTACTAGTATGGTTGTGTAAAAATGTCAAATCTTGTTATTTTTCTTTAACTTCATTGTACATGATTTCGTACGATCTTGAAATTTTGAGGTCGGTTTAAGTTGTAAGGTAACGTAGCAAGCAGTTGAGCCTAACGTTACAGTGAATGACTAAAAAATGAGTATTATGCACTATCTTAATAAGGACATTTTGTATACACATCAAGTCATAAGAGGTTATCATACACTCGTGCACTGTAACGACGTGTGTGGATGACTAGAATTGTATAGAGTTGATTTCAATTCCAATGTAGAATTTATTTTAAAAATGAATGCGCAATGGCTACTAAGGAATGGCAAGTATGCATCTGGGGGGAACTCTATGGCCTTCTAGAACCCGTGCAAGTTGGCGCCTTTTAACCAACTTCCTTAGTAGGTTTAAGAGCTTGAGTAATGAAATGTCAAACATGGCTTAATGAGAGAAACCATGACGCTAACTATTTACCTTTTGTTTGCACAATAATAATTCTCATGGTTTGGCGAACAAGTTGATAAAGCAGATCATATCGTCACCCATGAGACATTCGTTTGTGAAAGAAAGAAGGTTGTATAGTTAGAATTGAAAAGCTAATTTAGAAAAAGCTTGGATGGAGAGAGGGTATTTAGCTGAACATATTTTATGAAGTTTGCAGGCTGGGTTTATTTTTATTTTTATGATTATTTGTACAATGGATTACTCCCTCTATATATTGGGGAAGAGAGAAGTTTATCCATGTGAAATACATAGGTATAAGACACCAAAAAATCACATGGTCTAAGCTTATCTTACTGCAGACAAACCTACAAATTTCTAACAAGACAAAAATCCTAACTGGACAGATTATCATATGATAGTCATATGACAATCACAGGAGCACACACTAACAAGGAAGCTAGCAGGTCATGTGATGGGCTGCAACTACCTATTACAAACAAACAAACCGCCTAATATTACAAACTACTACCGAAACACTATTGTACATGTGATACTTTAGTTGGAAGTACTTTAGCTGGAAGTACTTGGGTGTGAAGTACTTAGTTGTGAAGCTCCTTCTGCCAAAAGTAGTTGTTGCTGGAGTCTACTTGGGGGGAAAGATAGAGGCAAACTTGTCCTTTCTTGGGATAACAAACTTATCTTCGTCTGGGATAAGATATTGCAGATAAGGATCCTCTGGATTATCACCTAGGTTGAGAAAAGCATGTGTCGGGCTCTCATCTATGTCATCTAATCCTTGAGTAGCTTGTTGAGTAGTTGGTTGTATAGGTGATGACGTGGAGTCCGTATGCTTTTGTTGAGCTGGTACTAAGATGGATTGCAGTTTAAGACGTTTTGTATGATAGTACTTCTTGAAGTCGTCTTGATACATTCTCGTGTATTCAAGTGCGATAAATTCTCATGGAGCATCCTCTTCCATTGTTGGCCATATTTCTTCTAGGATCTTGCAATTGAGTTTGCTGATTCGCTTCTGATAGAGTCGTATGTATTTTTCTTGAAAATTCCATAGATAACCAAACTCATAATCGCTAGCTGAATAAAGAGTGACTTGAGGAAACAGAACTAAATATTTTGAAGTGGCATTGATGATTGTGCAATGTGGACAACAAAAAATTAGAACCATGAATGCATTTGGAGATCTCATTATTGTAATGGAATGTTTTGGATGTCGGCTAGTCTCCATTCATGCTCTTTGCAAATGATCTCCCAGTAGGAGAGAGAATGATAACATTGCAGGAACGGCGTAATATGCCCGTCATGTTCAAAGTTTGGCATATGTTGTGCCATTCTGACTAGTCGTCATAATTCCATAATGTTGAACAATATACCTGTATAATAATTTTGACACAGACCAAAAGAAGTGGAGCACCTCTATAGGTACATGAAACAAAGAGGTTCGTCTGAACAAATGGATAAAGGGATATTTCAGATGTAGTCCAACAGGCTTGATTATGGTTTCGCCATACTTGCGAATAATTTCAAACTGATAGTGAAGGATGTGTAGGATTCTTGATTAAGGGTATTTTTACGCATGATTTCTGGAACTTTTGGGGGAATATGTTTGGACAAAGGATGGGGAAAATATGATTGTGGGTTGTTGGAAGAAGATTGACTCATCATGCAAATGTAAGGAAGGTTAGAGGTGTTTGGTGGTCTGGATAGGAAATATGGGATTAGGTTAGTGTTACCGAAGATATGTGTGACAGAGAATGAATACTTACTAAACCATTGAGACCATCGGAGAAGTTGACCATTTGGGATCTGCTTCTATTTGAACTGCAGCATCTTTGGGAACTGTGACATCCATTTCAACAAGGAAATGATGTCCCACGAGATGGAATTCAAACTTTTCTATGGCATTCTTTACAACAAGTATCTCCTTGAATGTGGAGTGATAATGGAGTTTAGAATGTTTGAATTTTCCACTCTTGTGACCACAGATAGAACTTCGACCATGTTCTTCCTCTAGTAAAACTGCTCCTTAGTATTTGTCACTTGCATCTGTCTGCAAGATTCGGTTGCCTGCAGATGGAATGTGTAGTGGTGGAAGATTTTGACCAATCTTTTTGAGTGTTTTAATTGACTTAGTATGAGAAGAGGACCATGGTGGTGGATTCTTCTTTAAAAGCTTCTGAAGAGGCTTGAGAACTTTAGTAATTGTTGGAACAAAATCCCAAAAATAATTGATTATTCCCAAGAATTGTTGTAGTTGTTTGACAGTGAGTTGTTCATCCGAAAATTTGAGGAGTTCAGCACCAATATGATCTCCTAGTTGATATGCACCATCCTTAATATGTATGCCAAGGAAATCGATCTCCATCTTTGCAATATGCAGCTTTGGTTCAGAGAGCATGATGCCATATTGGAGAACAATATCTGCAAATTGCTAGAAGAGTCGTTGATGAATAGATATATCAGGAGTAAAAATAAGGATGTCATCAATGTAGAAAAGTGCTGAGTGTAGGAGGGGGATGAATATCCGGATCATTACTTTCTGAAAGATTGATGGAGCTGTTTTCAAACCGAATGGCAAAACAGTCCATTGATAATGATGATTAGGGATATAGAAAGTAGTCTTGTGTCATTCATCTGAACGAATTTCAAGTTGCCAAAAACCTGCTTTCAAATCAAATTTGGAGAAGATCTTTGCATTTGAATGGTTAGAGAATAAAGTTGACTTGTTCGACAATAGGAACTTATCATCCTAAAGGAACTGATTCAAAGGTTGGTAGTTGATTACCAATCTCATTTTCCCTCGAAGTTGCTCTGAGAATTTGTTGACATAGAATGCTTCACAAGCCCATTGTGAGTTGGTGGGTTCAATGAGTCCTTAGGCGAGGAGTTGCTGACATTCTTCAACTGCAAGTTTCTTATATTCTGGATTCATTCCAGAATGGCTGGCTTTTGTGGGGTTGATATCTTCACTTTTCTTGAAGGGTAGTGTGATGAAGAAATCATTGTTTTTCGAAAAAGGGTGTGAACATTTGGTTTGGAAATCAGTATGGTTGTTTGCACAAGATTTGGAAACAATATTGTTTTGATTTCTTTAATGGAAAAGTAAGTAGGTAATTCAAATGGAAGAGGCTTTTCAAGGTAGGGTTGAAAATATTATTTAAAGCCAATACCATCAGGTAAAATTCTAAACCTCTTAAGTTTAGTAAAAATATCAAAGCCAAGAACTAAATCTTTACCAGGAAGGGTAGAGCCAAGAACCTGAGTATCAAGGAATGCAGTGAGATGAAAGGGCCGATCATATTTGCCTAGAAGCACTGTGACTGGTTTTAGAGGTACTACTTATGAACTCATGAGAACTGGTAGTTCCATGAGGTAGAAGTCTTCATTGGATTCTATGAAAAAACCAATGTCATCATAGTCTTCCAAGACAAAAAGAGACTGAGGCGTATGTTCATCATCAATAGAGAAGAGAGAAGAGAGATCATCATTATTAACATCTATGCCGGTGCAAAAGTATATCTCTTCCATTAGTTTTGCGGTGGAGGTCATTTTCTATTGGCACTATTTTACAAAGTGACCCTTCTGTCCGCAGGTGAAGCAATGATCAAAATTCTTCTTTGAAGATTTTCGTCGGAGAAACCTTCATCGTGGTTTTTTGAATGTCTTGAAGCGTTTCATCTTTTTTCTATCTGTGGCAATGGATACGTCTTCTTGTAATACTTCTTCTTTTTCTTATCGATGCAATGACAAGTTTGTTGGAATGGATATTTGATTGACAAGTCTAGTTTTTGGCAAGCCTTTGAGATGGAAAAACTTTCTTTGAGGAAGTCTTTGATCAGCTTCTTAGTAGCACAAAACTTTTCCAAGGATTTAAGCATTGACTGATATATTTCACCCATAGAGGAATCTATAACTTGTTTACCTTGTGCTTTAAGCGTTCGGAGAATTTCATCAACAAGTTGATTTTGAATTGAGGCAAGGAATGCTTGTTTGAGATTCGGATTTACCGGTCCACAAAGTAAGTAGAACTGTTTCATCACTCGTTAATAATGATAGATCAAATCTCTGCGTTCGAAAGAACAACATTTCATCTCAAAAAATTCGTCACGTTGAACATCAAGATGGTCCTCATTTCTTCCAAGAAATTCTTGATGTATAGCATGAAGTCCTGCTGTTGCTGAAGGAAGTTGAAAGAACTGCAACTGTTGATATTCTCCCAAATGATAACCACCAATCATGGAGCATGCCCACAAAACGTGAGGCAAAATTATGGAGAATAGGATACAGCGTAGTGCCTAGTTTAGAACTTTCAATATGAATCCATGCCAAGAATTCATCAAGTCGCTCCCTCCATTTTGATGGCGGTACATCATCTAAGCCAAAAGTAAGCTTAGAGTCGGAAAGAAAATTAGGGGTTGGATGAGCATCTGAAGTACTTGGCGGTGGATCATCATCATTGAAGAGAGCTTTACCATTTGAGTCATGTGGAGGGTCTGTCCGGCATTGAAGAGGTTGATTCATGAACTGTACTAGATATGAGTGATCAAAGGAAGGTAAGGATTCTGTATCATTTGAAAGATTTATAGTAGATAAATTTAATTCAGAATCAGAATCATTAGCTACAAGAGATATTTGTGGTAACTTGGAACACTAGTGAAAAAGATTCTGGATGGGTTTTGAAGATGTGGTCTTTATCATCATTTGTTCTTCATGTTTAGGAATAGGGGACATTTCTTCTATCACAATAACCTTTGATTTTCCTGAATCTGTATGAGTGTTTTTTTAGAGTTGTGAAGCTTGTGTAGATGTGTTTCATGGGTTCCATAGTATTTGGTTGTTTCAGCTGACTCAGGTATATAGAGTGTTTGAGTAGTAGGTGGATATGGATGTGTTTTCTCCCATGATTATAGTGGTGTATTGGAAAATAAAGGTGAGGGTGGTGTAGGTGGTGGTTGTAAGGGTTTATCTCCTTTGAGAATCTAGATTTGAGCTTTAAGAATCGAGATTTCCTTTTCCTTTTGTTTGGCTTTAAGACTCAAAGGCATCACAAAGTTAATATCATTCTCAACTTTGTTCAAATTAAGTTGGAGTTGCTTTAACAACTATGTGTTGGCGGTAAAACCTTCTTCCAATTTCTTTTCAACTTTATCAACACGGGTTGATAACTGGCGTAAAGTTGTATTCTGAGCAATAGTGTTGTCTGTCTGCAAGTTGAGAATAACTTCAGCTGCTGAAATGTGTTGTCTGCCACCTTCTGCATCTCTAGATATTGGTGTAGAGATTTTGGGCATCCGTTTGTTTCCACGATCATCGACAGTTCCCAATAGAGGAGGGAAATTTGTAGGTGAAAATATAAAAAGGTCTTGTATTACCGGAAGTGAGGAATCCTTCTTAATCTCCTTGAGAGCTGTTTTGTAACAAGGAAAAGGTACAAGAGGTGATGGCCGTGAAGGATCGGACATTTGTGATTTACAAAAGGACAGAGGCGGTGTCGTGATAGGATATGAAGGTGATACGGAATATTTGACAAAATAATTAATTTTTTTGGAAGGCTGGCCTAGTGTGTCTTTCTCCAGGCCGCCTTTATCGTAGCATGCTTTGAGTTGTTTGCAAGGTGATTTTGATTTCTTCTTTTGTGCTGGAATATCTCCGGACCATGTGATATCCTTGATAGTGTGTATTTTATGCGTGTTTTTCCCTTCGTTTTCACCTTGATTTATGGTATGATACTGCTAATTTGCTTCCATTTCCATCTTTATCACAGATCTAGGCCAAAAAAGGGAAAATATGAGAAAACACATATTTTCTAGGCGATTTATACAGATCTTAAGCTTCAAGTCCTGTATCGAGGCCAGGACACCAAGTTTGCCATCAAGGCCTCGCCGTGGATTCCATCATCGAGCCCTTGATGCACCAGAAGTGTCATTTCCACGTGTCCTTGCTGGCAGGCTTCCACGTGTCCCCTCTGATGTCTTCCAGAAAGTTCTGCACAGATCCCGAAGAATATTCCCTTTTGCCTTTTTGGGACATCCCACTTAGAGGAGCATGCACTCCTTGTGTTGTACTTTTTTAGCTTTTTTTTTGTCCTCTAATGGGTTGTTAGGATATTTATACTCTTTAGTTGCTAGGGTTTTAGGACATCATCTCTTTCACCACACATCACATCTTTTTGTGTGCTTCTCTTACATTCTCTTAGGTTAGTTCTTGGGATTTTTTCTTCCCAATTTTCTCCATAGCCGCCGGCTTCAAACAATTGTAACAAACCGAAGCTTTAGTTCTGGCCGGGTATTTATTAAGCATTTTCTTTTTCTATCCCTTCCTTCCTTTTATGTTATATTAGAGATCTATTACTTATTTAATTTATAGCATGAGTAGTTAAATCTCATCTTCTTAGCAAAGGTATTTCGCGGGTTTCAAGAGGATAGTTAAGAGGCCAAAACATGCTTAATATATTCTTAATGTTGTATTTTCTTGCTTGTCATTTTCCTTCCATTTTCGCTTAGGGTGATTAGAAGTTTGATCATCTCCTAGTTTTCCTTTGTGATTATTGTCATCTTTTGTAGCGATAACGTCAACGTAAGGTTACAAGGTATAGTAGACACCTAGACCAGAGTCATCATGTCGTTTGGTCCAATCCGGCTAGGGCAAGCAACCGACTAGGGTGGTGCCGCGAGCCTAACAAACTGAGAGGTATCCTACCCTAGACGTGTCTTTCCTCTTCTTCATGGGCACTTTGAGTTTAACCCCCCCGCTTCGTGCTAGTGAGAATACCGAAGTGTAAAGGTTGCCTTTTAAACAGTGAGAAAGAGAGGTAGCTGGGAGGATGGCGAAGTGTCAAGGTCGCCCCATAAGCGTACCTTGGGGTAACTTCTCATACGAAGGAAAGTAGGGGGGCTAAGCATACCTGGCCCCTATAGCACGTCTATAGCGTGAGAGTAGAATATCCATGTACCGATGACTAACGTGCCATCGACGCAACCCAAGAATGACCTTTGCTAAGATCCTTTATCCTTTAATTTATTATCTTTACTTGCTTTTCTATTAACTTGTTCTGCTCTCTACTCTTACTTCTGGTTTTGTTTGTTTGTCGTGTCGTTGATTACTGCTTTTATTAATTATAATTGTTAGCTCAATCTCTGCCTTGGTTAACTTGTTTAGCCAACAACACCCCCCCC
>NBIL01091290.1:0-13424 GCA_002752925.1 Viola pubescens var. scabriuscula | reverse complement strand
TCAATGGATCATGTAAAAACTTTTAATCTTTTATTTAATTAATAAATAAGAATACCAAAGTACTCACGCGATTAATTGTCGATGGATCTATTTTGTTTTTGAATAATATAGTTTCGATAAGATTGACACTTTATTATCC
Source organism: Viola pubescens var. scabriuscula (assembly GCA_002752925.1). NCBI lineage: Eukaryota > Viridiplantae > Streptophyta > Magnoliopsida > Malpighiales > Violaceae > Viola > Viola pubescens. The sequence goes on along the minus strand of NBIL01091290.1, from coordinate 13,285 downwards.
TATTTCATAATAGAAAAGAGAAAATTCCAATGGAGCTTTTGCAAGGCACGCAAGACAGAACAAAAACGGAAAGGATGTGATTAGAAAGAGTAATTAGTGGTGTTGCCAAATTTAGTATTTTGATCCCAACGCCTTTGCCAACTTTGCGTCTGCGGTCACCATTGTCTCCATGGTCCTCAACACACGATCGTGAGTCGTGACCCATCTTCTTTACTTCCTCATTTGAAGATGACAAATATTCATTATTATATGAGAAAAAAGTGAGGGACAAAGACCAGTTTGATTAATGCTACGTACTATATTTCCAACTTAATTTAATAAATGAAAACTGTTACGAACTTTATTACGATGTTGTATTGTCATCCAAAATATCCGTTATTCCACTTTGTTTACATCATCTTATCATTAAAGATCGTCCCGTCAATTAAAACATACTCCCCCGTCTTCTAATAAATGTCATTTTTCTACGAACTTTTTACTGTTCATAGTACTTGTTATTTTATCTTTTCCGAAGTATATATTTTGTACAAATGACAAAAAAAAAAAATTATGCATCAACCCAATTTGATGATGGTGTGATAATTTGAGTGGAAATTAAGAGTAAAAATAAAACAATGTGGAATAAAATAAGATCAAATATCATTGTTTTATGGATTCTTACTATTTCAAAACGACATTTATTAAAAGACGGAGAGAGTATCGCGTAATAAATGAATGATTTATATCTAGATAAATTAAGGTTAATCCATTATTACGTCGGTAGATAATATTTTTAAAATTTTAAAATTTACTACCTTATTGGTGGTTGATCTCTTACTAATTTTATGCACATATAATTAGCAATGAAATGATTTTTAAGGTGTTTACTAGTCAATAAGTTGATAGCTCAAGTAAGGTTGAAGCAAATTTAATTTCTAATAATTCATTAGATATATCTTATATATAATTTTTTTTAAATGAAAAATAAAAATTGCATTCAACCAGTCTAAATTGACTGGTTCAACTATACAATTCAATCAGGAGAACTAATTTTCTATTTCGCATTAGGAAAATCAAATCGAACAAATTTGTCAATTAAACTGGTCGATTTAATCCGATTTTGAAAGACTAAATCACGATAAGATCCTATCAGAGTGGAATTTTTGGTTGGACAGCCGTACCCAAATTGGACTCTTCCATTCCAAGTTTCCAACTCATCTAATGTAAATCTTCTAAACAAGAAACAAAGCGCATGAATCATCAGTCTTATCTGAATTCTGAAGAGATAAAAGTAAATAAAGAGCTCTTTTAGTTGAAAGTTATATATAAACCACAAAACAAAATCCTAAATCATTTTGTTTCTTCATCCGGAAATTAAAGCTTTGCCTTTTGCAGTTTTATTATTGGTATGTTGTTTTCTTTCCTTAATTTTTACATTTTTCATTTCTGATTTTATCATTACGATCTGATTATTTAATGGAAATGATAAAAAAATAAAAATTCAGTTGGAATTTCACTTTCGTTTATAAAAATAAATAAAACTGTAACGAAAGTGAAAACAGCTTGTCCGGTAAAAGGTTGGTACGGATGTTAAATTGCCACATTTATTTACTTTTAGATGATTCTACTAATCTTAATTCAACGGTGAAGAAGAGTGTTCTAAATCTAACCATGACATAAAGAAATGATTTTTTTTTAAGCATTCAGGAATTAAGATAATTATTAATTGCCGATTGTGGAGTGATTTATTAAAATATATCAGCAGTATATTTTAAATTTTCAGCCGACTAAATTATTGTATTTTTTCTTCCAAAAAAATGACTTGTCATTTTCAAATTTTCTGGTTTTTTTTGCCTATTTTGGAGAATTCCGAATTGAATTTATTTCGAGAATTCATACCTATAACTAAAATTAACCAATTACCAAACTAAAATTACTACCTAACCGAATGACCAACCCTAACGAGAGCAGTAGAGTTCTACACGTATAACGGGTCCAAAATTGAACCAACTAGGAAGTACTCAGAAGAAAAGGAGGAGAGCCCATCTATTTTGAGGTCACTGGTTCTTTTGTTTGGTAGGGGGATAAATAAACAGCGGCCATTGAATTTCCATGCAGATGCAGACACAAAAGCCAAGTAGCTTCAACGTGTGGTGTTCAGTTTGTACCCATTCTTTAAATCATCAATTTCAAAAACTCCTTACGTACACGTACATCTTAATTTTAATTTTTCAGAAAACACTATTCTCAAATTTCCCCGCTAAGAGCCAAAACCCCTGCTTTTCCCAATAAGGGGAGGGGGGGAAATAAAGAGGACCCAAGAAAGCTAAGATTTTTTAATTTTGCAGGAAAATGGAGAATGGGGGCGTTAATAGATATGAAGTGGTGACACCCACAAACATCACCATTAAAGGAATCTTGAGTTTGTTGATGCAGAGTGTTGATGAGGAAGATGATGGCAAGAATGTAATTTCACTTGGGATGGGAGACCCTTCTGCTTACTCTTGCTTCCATACCACTCCTGTTGCTCAACAAGCTGTTATTGACGCTCTTCAATCTGAAAAATTCAATGGCTATGCCCCTACCGTCGGCTTGCCTCGTACCAGAAGGTAATTTCACTTCCAAAAAAAAAGGAAAAGGGTCTTTTTTTCCCCATTACTTATCGGTTTATGTATGAATTATTATTATTATTTTTTGGTTTAATTTACCTGGGTATACTAGCAGCAGGTTCTTTTATGGTTTTCTGGATTTGGGTAGAGAGCTATGCAGTTTAATTTTAATTCTTGAAAACCAATTTTTGGTTTATGGGTCTTGAAGTTTTTTCTTGTCTGTTACGTGAACACTTAACTATTGCACTTCCTGTATGCTTTGTAGTTGTTCGGTTGTTTCCTAAGTTAGTTGTTTTCAACCTATAATTCCTTTGTAACTATCAAATGTTAGTCCTATGCTTTGTGCCCTCTTGGTTTATCTAGTAACTCTTCTGTACTCTAGTTCTTACAGTACAAAATGGAAGTAATGAAGAAGAGATTGCTGCGGGTTAATTAGCTTGTTTATAGCAGTTGTATAGGAGCTTCGTAATTTAGTTACGTATTTTGAAAATGTTCCGTTAGGATATGTTCAAGCGCCAATTTTCTATTCAGTCATCTGGCTATAGATGTTTTTATTTGGTTAGTAAATTCAACCTAGCTGTCATTTCTGTTTCTTCTGATTTTCCTTCCAACAATTGCATTCGAGTAACTGAGGTTCTTGCTTTGTTCATTGTACTCACTTGAATAATGAAGGAGGAAAGATGCAATTCTGAAACTACCAAATTCACAATACTGTCTAGCAATTGATTTCTTCTAAGTTTTGTGGTTGATAACTTCCTGATGTAGATGTTGTTCTTCCAGTTTGAGTTTGAGGAGCTGCACCTAATCATTTGCACTCTGTTCTTCAGGGCAATTGCTGAATACCTCTCTCGTGATCTTCCTTATCAGTTATCATCTGATGATGTTTTTATCACATCCGGATGCACACAAGCAATTGATGTTGCATTGTCAATGCTTGCGCGCCCTGGTGCAAATATTTTGCTTCCAAGGCCAGGTTTTCCAATTTATGAACTTTCAGCTGCTTTTAGGCATCTTGAAGTTCGACACTTTGATCTTCTCCAAGATAAGGGCTGGGAGGTTGATCTTGATGCTGTCGAGGCCCTTGCGGACCAGAACACCGTGGCAATGGTTGTTATAAATCCTGGGAACCCATGTGGGAATGTATACTCCTACCAACATCTGAAAAAGGTTAGTCAAAAAGTATCAAGTGCCATCCAAATTCTTAGAATGAAAGATCACATAATTTCCATGTCTTAACTGAAGGGTCTAAATTACTTATGTATTGAATTTAGATTGCAGAAACAGCTGAAAAGCTTAAAATTGTTGTGATTGCTGATGAAGTTTATGGACACCTTGTTTTTGGGCAAAATCCCTTTGTGCCGATGGGATTTTTTGGATCCATCGTTCCTGTTCTTACTCTTGGTTCTCTGTCAAAGAGATGGATAGTGCCCGGTTGGCGACTTGGTTGGTTTGTTACGACTGATCCAAATGGCATGTTTAGGAACCCCAAGGTTGGTTTCGCCGTCTCTTTTTTGTACATATGTAGTAACATGCATTTCTCCACTATGTACAAACTTCATACATCACCACTTCCCCTGTGGTGAACTCTGTTGCTCAGAGGTGAAACTTGGATTGTACTTAATGTGGAGTTTTCTCATTTATGGCCACAAAGCAAAAGGGTTTGTAATTTTCACACATCATTGACTGATGTAATGTGTCTTTTTTTCTACTATGCAGGTTGTTGAGCGTATTAAGAAGTACTTCGACATTTTGGGAGGGCCTTCAACATTCATCCAGGTTTGTACACTGTACTGTATTTCAGTACGTGCCATCTCTTGTTTCTTTAATTTAGGTTTACATAATCCAGATAATGTGAAATTGCATCTCTACTGTCGGAAGCTAAAACGCAATTTGATTTTAAGTTGCTGGACCTAAATGTAGTTGCTGCAGATTTTGTAACATAACTCTGCGGGGCTTAAAACAAATTGTCCAAACTCATTATAAAACCTCATATTGGTAGAAAATTGACTAACAATCTATCTTGTCTAAAATCCCATCTTTTAATTGCAAACATCCAATAATAATGCACATACCTTGATGTCTTGTTCATCATACGACTTATTTTTGTGTGTTAGGCGGCAGTACCCCAAATTCTTGATCAGACTGAAGAGGTTTTCTTCAAGAAAACTATCAACATACTGAAACAGACCTCGGATATTTGTTACAACATGATAAAGGAGATCCCATGCATTTCTTGCCCACAGAAGCCTCAAGGATCTATGGCTGTGATGGTGAGGAAATAGAACAATTTGTACCTTTTCCATGCATTTCAATTACGAACTGAATTTTGTTAACCAATTGAACCTTTATTGCAATGCAGATGAAATTGAATCTCTCATTACTGGAAGACGTCAGCGATGACATTGATTTCTGCTTCAAGCTGGCCCGGGAGGAATCTGTTATCATTCTTCCAGGTAGGAAATAAGCATTTGAATATGTAAATAAGCATGGTAGAACAAGGATGGTTCTCTTGATACTTAGAGCCAACCTAATATTGTGAGGGTATTGAGGTAGTAATTTCATTATCATAAAAAAAAGGGGAAATGCGCTTTTTTCTTTTAGCATTTGCAAGGCAGTGAGCTACTTGCATCTCTAACGAGTGACAAGTGTGTTTGTTTTACAGGAACTGCAGTGGGGCTTAAGAATTGGCTCCGAGTCACTTTTGCTGCAGACCCTGCATCTCTGGCAGAGGGTTTAGAGAGAGTGAAAACTTTCTGCCAAAGACACGGCAGTCAATCCCTAGGACACTAATCAAACTACGTATAGAACTGCCAAATGGGGCAGGTACCGTATAATCCTACGATGCATTTGTTGCGCATGCATGACTAAGCCGTTGTAAATAACAATTCTACAGTTACGGCGTGCTTGGTTACTCTCCGTGGAGCACCAGAAATGAGAACGCCATTCCACTCCGTGGTGTGGCTAGTGTTTCGTCATGTGAATGCAACACGTAGCTTAAATTTTATGCCTGGATGACAACAGTATATACAAGTAAAATGTTACCACTGTTTCTTCAATTTCCAGTCTAGTCTTACTTGATTGTAAGTTAACATTTTTGGAATAATTGATCAGTCATCCATTATTCAATAAAAAGATGGATTTACAGAAGCAAAAGTACATCATCACAACAAAAATTTAAACTGCAGGAATGTTGTAGTAGTAGAAATGTTCATAAATGAGGCAGGTACCGTATAACCCTAGGATACATTTCTCGCACATGGCTAAGTCGTTGTAAAGAACAATTCTATAATAACGGCACGTTTGGTTACTCTGAATAGAGCGTGGTATTGTATGACTCGTGTTTTGTCCAAATGACTAAGGAGAAGGAATGAAAATGCAATTTCTAGTGTGTTCTTTTACTTGATTATAAGTTAATGTCTTTGGAATAAAATGAAACTTTGAACGAATAGCTAAAGCTGGTGTCTGCTTCTCAATACTCAAGTTTAAGAAGTCAACTGTCATTATGCTAAGGTCCATACGTATCAAATTAGTTATTTTTGGTCCCTTACATTACATTAATTTGTAAATGAGGTAGTTTACTAAATGCTGTCCTAAGTTGTCTTGCATTGTGTGTTTTGGTTCCACATAGGAAATTAGCTGATTGATGAAGTCATTCATTCTTCAACCTACTCTAATGCTTGAATAATTAAAAATAAGAAAAAGTTAAAAAAAATATTCAAATGCTCATCTTACGAATAAAAGATGAAATAACATAGTTGATATTAGTGTTCTCATCTTTTTATCCTATTTTTGCTTAATCTTTTAAACGAAAATTATCCTCCGTATAGTATATTTAGAGGTACTCTCGAAATTAAGGACAAAAGAATGATTCTCTTAATATAATTTTTTCTATTATTCAAACACCAAACATGATTAAAGTACTCGAATATAACCGACGTCAGAGTCCACCAAACTCTTCGATCGCATCCCAACAAAAGACAACTCCAAAAATCCGAGCACAGAATGACAAACAAAAGTTTAAAAAGTCGATCGTTCTGCTGCCTTAACACATTATTATATAGTCCAAACCATCTTTCTATTGCCTATAAAAAAACCATTTCTCTACCCAACACCTCATCCTCCACTCTTTCTACTGTGTTTTTCTCACTCACTGTCTTCTTTATCTTTCATCATCTCCATGGATCATAAACTATCAGGTAACTTTCTTATTTCCTCTTCATTTGGGTCTTTCTGATTTCATGGTTGATTCCTAATTGTTTTGACTTTTGGTTTTGAAGATGAAATTTCTGCATTGAATGTTGAAGATGGCACTAGTGACTTCAAGGTTCATGTGTTCTCATCATCTTCAGAGGTACAAACTTTATTTGTGTATTTGTTGTTGTGCAATTGAATTTAATTTTAAGGTCTGTTTGTCTCTGGCCTTGAAGTTTCTTTTCTTTTTTTAAATGGGTTTGTGCATTTATAATGGTTGGGTAGTATCTTTTATGTTATCTTTCATGTGATCATTCGTTTCCTTTTTGTCAATTGTTGCTAAGCGATCCTTAGTATATGCAGATTCCTGGTCATAAAGAAAGCATCTTTAGATTCTTTTACTTAGAGTGTGCAGAATTGGGCTTTTGTGTATTGTATTTAGGACAATGTTGCTCACAACAACTACTAAAAGATGTGGGTCTGTTTGTTGCGGAATAAGTTTGGAAATGAACTGAGTGGAGGAAAATGATAATCAGGATTGTAGCGAAAGAGGAACCACCGAAGATTTCACGTAGTACTTTTGATCGAAAAATCAATTTGATTACTTGTGTCACAACGTTCTACATGCTTACTGTTTTCATAGCATTCTTCAGATGCAATGTATGATGAAGCTAAACGATTATAAAACCATCATACAGGACAGAATTATGTTTATAGTCTGATAAGTAGGGTAAAATCTTGGTCAAGAAGGTGTTCACCATTCTCCCAACCTCATTTCTGTAGATTTGTTTTTCCGGTTGCTTGCACTTTACTTAGTAGAGAATTCTGTTTCCCTTTGAAATATTGTCGGAAATAACATTGGCTATTATAGTTGGAATACTTGATCACAAATTCATTGCCTTAGAAGGGGTAGCGAAGCTGCAACAATGTTTGACTTAAAGTGCCAAAATCTGCATAGTTTTTCTTAACTATCATTTACCTTCAAACTCAACTTTGTTTTCCATTTTATTGTCAGTTGCTTGAAAAGCTGCATGAGAAGTGGAGCTCAGTGAAAAAGCAGCCATACCCAGCAATGTATTCCAGCGTATATGGTGGAATCATTCTCGATCCAGCAATGATGGTAATCCCCATTGACGATCACATGGTTCATCGAGGACATGGTGTGTTCGATACATCCATAATTCTTGATGGGTATGTATGATACCGTAATTCCCTCTTTAGCATCTATTGTACGTCCCTTTCCATTTTGAAGAGTGTTTGGTTCATACTGGTTCAACATATTTTGCCATGTACAGCTATCTTTACGAGCTGGATGTTCATTTGGATCGTTTCTTAAGATCAGCATCGACAGCAAGGATATCCTCACCCTTCCCTCGCTCGACTCTTCGAAGCATTCTTATTCAAATGGCAGCTGCATCAAAATGCAAGAAAGGAACCCTAAGATTCTGGCTAAGTTCAGGTCCTGGAGATTTCTTGCTTTCACCATCAGGATGCCCGAAACCTGCATTCTATGCTGTAGTTATCGATCACGACTTTTTGCAGTGTAAAGAAGGTGTTAAAGTGATCACATCCACCATTCCCATGAAGACACCTCTCTTTGCAACATCGAAGAATGTGAACTATCTTCCAAACGTGCTGGCGGTAATGGAAGCTGAAGATAAGGGAGCTTTCGCTTCCATTTGGGTCGATGAGGAAGGCTATGTGGCAGAGGGTCCGAATGTGAATGTGGCTTTTATAACCAAAGACAAGGAACTTGTGCTGCCTTTCTTTGACAAGATCCTTAGCGGTTGCACTGCACTAAGGCTACTCGAAGCTGCGCCTAAATTGGTCGATCAAGGGCGACTAAAAAGTGTTAGAACATCTAATCTTACTGTCGAGGAAGCCAAAGGAGCAATGGAGATGATGTATGTTGGAAGCACACTTCCTCTGCTGCCAATTGTTTCGTGGGACGAGCAGCCGATTGGAGATGGTAACCAAGACATTATTTGTCTAACACTAGTCTATATTTCCTTTAGCATACTAACTACGGATGTTCTCTTCTCACAGGAAATGTCGGAGAACTGACAATGGCGCTCTCCGATTTGCTTTGGGGAGATATGGTTGCAGGGGAAGGAAGCCGGAGGATATCGGTACCTTACGAGTGATTATCAAACCATGGAGGCGAAATGAATGGTTGCATCCTGCGTTTGTTCTATCATTGTTTAGTATTGTTCTTTTGGTATATGGACTATTTCTTGCTCCTTTGTGTTTTCTTTCATCTAACGTGGAATAAAGTTTCTCTCTCCTTTAGTTGTTGTGAAGATGAATCAAACGGTTGAGATCAAAGTATAATTAATCAATTACATGTTTCTTAAATCAAAGTGAAACAATATTAATACCTAGTCAATGTGAGGAATTTGTTTTAAGATTTCGATTAGAATTAGAATATTTAATAGTAACACCCTTAATTTTATTAATTATTTTATTTATGCCATCTTGCATTTAAGTGTTGTAATTAAATATAATTAGGGGTAAAAGAGTAAAATCATTAACAAACCATTTTAAAAAAACAAGACAGAGGGAGTATTTTTTTTTTCACTCCAAAAAAAACTTCCAGCACGTATCGAACTCATGATCTAATTGCACTACAGTTTCGTATGAAGAACTAAAATTCGTATAGTAACTCATAAATTGTTTACAAATATATATTTCTTGGGAAAAAATAAATTATTTACCAATTTAGTGTACGCGTTTGAACTGTTTTGGAATTGGAAGAAAAGTCCGGCGACCGCAATTAAACGAAGATTTCAAAAGCCATGAACGGAAAATCCATGTTTACATTGTTTATCTACTACGACACCAGAAGGGAAGCTTCTTCCCTATCCCTGCCCCAAATTAGCATCTACCGATTCTCAACGTTTGTTTCAATTTCAACCGCGACAGCTACTACTACTTTAGTTTCCCAAAATACCCCTTCTAATTTATTTAAAAACATTAATGCTTTGGACCTTTCAACGAGGGCAATTTTGGAATTACGTCTATATATATATATATATATATATATATGTTATTTTCCAATTTAAAAATCTACAAGAAAAAATGTTTCCGCGTTGAAGAAGTAGTCATTCATTCATTCATTCATGCCTTTTCTCTTATTTTTATTGTCATTATTTATTTATTTTGGCATTATAAATAGTATGCAACTTCTCTTCTCTCCGTATCTCTCTCACGCCACCACAGAAAAGGACTCTGCAGCGTTCGTTTCTTGGATTCTCAGAAAAAAGAAGAAGAAAAAAGAAATCAAGAATGGGGGAATGTAGGCCATTAGGGTTCTTGATAGGGCTTCCCTTTGCTCTTATTGCCTTGGTTCTATCTCTTATCGGTGCCATCGTTTGGATTATCGGGTAAGTAGTATTTTCTCTCTTTCAATTTCCAGTTTTCTTTTTCTATTTCGTTGAATTTTAATTAACCATGTCTTTTGAGTTATATATGCATAAATTTGAAATTAATTCATCTCTGAAAAAAAACCAGTTGTTGGATTAGTCTCCTCTTTTAAACGAGAAGAGAAAAGAACAAAATGTATAAACCGAAAAAAAAGAGGAAGAAAAATGTAATTAGTTTCATATATATTAAAGTAATTAGATTAAATTTAGGAAAAATATATTTAGTTGACAATAATACGGTGGATAATTATGATCGTTCATTAAACTTGAATTGTGGCTATATCTTAACGTTAAAAGATAGATTACTTGAATATTTATTACAGTTATTAGAATTTGATCGAAAGTCACTATAATCAGTAGTTGCGGTTTGGTTGACTAACAACTATTGGCCACCAAATAGCACGACTAAAATTCTTATTTTCTGGGTTTTTTTTGGAGATTTAATTAATGTGGATTATCTAAAAATACTACTAATTTGTATGATATTGGAAAATTGCAGGAGTGTGATAAGTTGCATCTGTCCTTGTTGCTGTTGCTGCGTTGGTATAGCGAATTTCGCAGTGAGCCTGGTGAAGCTTCCCGTAAAAATCATTCAATGGTTTACTGATTCCATCCCCTGTTGATATCATTTCTATGTATTCTTTAAATTTAAATTATTAGCTGTAATTCCTTCATTCTTTTAAGGATAGTGCATAGACTGCATAGACTTTTGTATATGTGTATGGTTTGACCAAAAGAAAATTAAAGAAAAATAAAATAAAAACCTTGGCTAGTTGTTGATTAGAATTGTTTTATTGATGTTTTTGGTTTGATCTGTATAGGATTCCAGGTTTTAGTTTCACCCATAAGAATTTAAAACTATAATCAAGAATCAGTTGAAAACAACTAGTTGCTGACCAAGAAAATGTATCATTCCTCAATTCATTATGGATCGATCTCATAACCGATCTCATACCAACTATACTACAAAATTTATTTGCTAAGAGGTTAGACGTTTTAATCATTGTAAACTATTTTTTTCCCTTTTGCTGATAAGATAATTAAGAAGTAATAAAAAAAGAAAAAGAAAAAGAAAAAGAAAAAGAAAAGGTGAAATAAAATGAAATTATGTTATCTAGAAAGAAAAAAAAAGATTTATAAGCAATTACCTACTTTTCTATTTACTTGGGCCCTCGTGGAACATTGGGCTCGAACCTAAATTTGTGATGGCAAGTTGCACGGAAAATGAACTGATTATTGAAGTGATTAGTGACAAAACTGAGGTTTACCATAAAAAGAAAAGAAAAAAAGCAAGAAGAAAGACTTAAACTAAAACATCAGCGGTGAACAAACAGAAAGTTTGGAATCTCTAGTACCGTGTATATGAAACGAGGAGATTCGGCTCTTCTAATGTTGATTAAAATATGACCTATTATGTTAGGTCAATCTCAACCATTCATTATAAATATAGATGGTTGAGATTTGATTAAATTTATTTAAAATTTAATAATTGCCAAGTAATTAAATTACTTCCTTTTTTTCACATATATAAAAAAAAGAAAAATATATATTACTTACTTTGAGAAAAAAGGATCACCTTTTAAGGGAAAAAAAAAACCGTTAAATCCGAGCATTAAAAAAAAAAAATCATTTCATTATATTTTTTGACAAAAAAATAGTCATTTATCTTTTCGCTAGAAACTTCATCAGCGTCACTCATATATAATCATAACACACAGCACAAACCCTTGAGTCAAATTATTTTAACTCAAACTTGGCTATAATTGATATTTTTTCCATTAGTTCGCAATTTTTGTTTTAAAATTTTCTGGAAATATTGAGATATTTTAATGATATTGAATATAGTTTATATATTACATTATCTCCAATAGAATAATCGTATATTTATACGATTTTTAGTACAATAATGGTAAGAACTTAATAGTTATTATCAGAATTTAACAAATATAATATATAAAGAGTAAAAAAATAGAAAGCAACTTAATTTTGCTGCCAATTAAGATTTAACAAAACACAAACAAATCTCAACCATTCATTTGTAATGAACGGATCGGTCGGATCCGAATCGAGGCATTTGGATTCAAGAGCACTCCTATCGTCAGGGTTGCCCCACTCCACTGATTCCCACCATTCTTTTGGATATGCCCTGATTCTCTTCAGAACTGGCAAGGGAAGCATCACTGGCACTCTCCTCAGCTTCAGACAGTTGACAAATTCAATTGAAACCAGAGAAGAGCACTTCAGGCTCACATTGCAAATGCTTTTCAGTTCCGGTAATTCAAACAGGTATAAAGAACGTAACTTCGGGAGGCTGAACTCGATTCTGTTGTGGAAAGTAGAGCTCATTCTTTCTTCTTCTGTTTCTATTATCTCCTCCAGTAGTTTGCAACACTCAACTTGAATTTCTTCCAGATTCTGAAGGTTTTCAAGCAACCTGCCAGGGAACAACCGCTTCAAGCTTGGACAGAACAATATTTTTATTTTTTTTAGACAGAGAAAAAAACCACTGGACGGCAGTGTCCGCGGAGTACTTTCTTCTCTGCTAATGAGGGTATGCAAGTTCCCCAAACTCATAAGCCGAAGCGTCTCCAGTCCATCAAAAATACCAGGCAACAAGCATGAAACCAAGCATTCCACCCCCTCGCAGTTCCCCACATAAAAGAATTTCAGCTTTGTAGTATATCTCCGTGAAGAAACTCCACATAAGCTTCTCGCATCACCGCAGTTTTCAATCCAAAGTTTCCTCTTTCACCAATACAACAGCTGTCCAACGTCAATCTTTTACTGAAATCTCTATCAAGAGGGTCACGAAATACCTGATCAAAGTCCAGCTTAATCCGTCCAATTATAAAATGGTAGCTAGTTACTGATTGATTTCTTATGTCAAAGTCTGTCAATGAGGAATTGTTGCATTGTCTCTGAAATCCTAGAAGGTACGTATTAAATTCAAAGACGTCATTGAAACAGCAACTGAGTGCTTCCAACTTTCTTAAGCATTCTAATTCTTCTGCTATTCTTATCGAAGTTTGTGGTGACCAGACAAATCCAAGGAATTGAAGACGGGAAAGCAAAGGCAGTAAACCA
>NBIL01091247.1:0-16455 GCA_002752925.1 Viola pubescens var. scabriuscula | reverse complement strand
TGGGTATCATGTCTGCCGAACCTGTAGGAAACTACGGGGTAAGGTACTCCAGGCTTTAAGCTCTGTAGTGTTGTTCATGAGGACCCCAGGTTTCTAAAAATGTTAACCCATCGTGACGGTAATGTTTCAGGATAGTTTTTGATGATCTTCATAAAACTGGAATCTACACATGGGATTACTTTTATCATCTCGGTAGCAACAAGTTTTCCCTGATGAGAAACTATGTCAAAACACTGAAGAAGCATGGACTCAGCCGGCATCCACCTGTAAAGAAGTGAAAGATGCTTTAATCTTGATTCCCTAGAAGGTCCATTGACCGATATTGGATCATGTGTGCGTAAGTTTCCAAACTTGGTCAAACATTTCCGTTCTCCGAAAGCAGAAAAGCTCCAGACTCGTGGCATGGTCTTACAGCTGGTTGGTGAATCAAGTGTTGTCTTTGAGATGTATCGCTGGACGTCTAGACTAACAATGGTGTCATATTCTGTTTGTATCATAGCATCAATGTACCTTTGTTTGGACCTTTACTGTTGAAATATAATCCTTTTATATGGTCTTCCACTTGAAGTCTGTATTCCTATGATGTTGGTCTTTTCTTTTTTTGTTTTTTGTTTAAGCCAAAAACTGAAGGGGTGAGAATTGATTTTTTCTCCAAAAGCAGGGACTGAATGATAACAATCAAAATCCACCAGCAAAATGAAATTAGTTGTTCACAAACGGGAAGTTAGCTAACCGACAAATAAAAGCCAACCGGTTCACTAGAAACGACGCCGTTTCTATTTTTATTCGAGGGAAAAATAAGAAAGCGTCGGGTTGTCTCCTCTCCTACTTCCTACCTTTCTTCTTCAATCTTCCCTCTCCCTCTTCCTCTCCTCGACTATACTGTTGTTCTTCTCTTCAATATATAATATTATCAATAATAATTTTAGGCCAGTGGCGACTAGAAGCTGGGGCGGTGTTCTTTTTGCACAATGGAACCGATGATTTCGTCGATTCCTGAGTTTTGTGACATCCAAGTTCATAATCCGCAACTCGAAGTTGAAGCTTTAAAGGGCAGCGTCGATGAAATCTTCGAAAAAGTTGATAAGGTAAAAGAAGAAGAAGAATCCTAAAACAATAATTAGTAGTAATTGAAAAGATTGGTCCTTTCTGTTCTGTATCTCTTTGTGAATTGAATTTTCAATTTGGGTTTTTTTTAGTTGGAGGGAAGAGTGAATGAGGTGGAGCGATTTTACGAGAACTCAAGTAAGAAGCAGCAGACTACTACTATGGGTTCTAAAGGCAGTTGTGTCGTGAAAGATAAAGATGGTAATAAGGAGAGGCAAGTTGCTAGCATTAGAAAGCAGCAGCAGGATGCCACGCGCAGGGAGGCTGCTGCCTCCAAACGAATGCAAGAACTTATGCGCCAGTTTGGGACTATATTGCGACAGGTAATGCTTTTCTTTCTGTCCTTCCTCATTCTTCTTGTTGATGTTGTTGTTGTTGTGTTTCGGAAATTGGAACAATGTTTGTGTCTTTAGGAAATTTGGGCTGCTTCCTTATTCTTCTTGGTGATGAGATTTTGTTTCTTTAGGAAATTTGTGAAATACTTTGCCGAGGCTTTGCCTAAACTAGCACTTTGGGTGCTTAGTCTCTTGGCACCTTCGGTTGGTCTTCGCATATGTGCACACACAGCACGTCGATTAGCACTCAAATTTTAAACAGTGCGGGGGCAGATTTTCTTGGATGCTTTAGATTGAAAAGAGGATAGTGTGATGACTTGTCTGACGTTCTTTCGCTTTTCAATGTTGGTTTCAGCTCACACAGCACAAGTGGGCGTGGCCTTTCATGCAACCTGTTGATGTCAAAGGCCTTGGCTTACATGATTATTATGAGGTGAAGTTTTAAGTTACCATCTTAATTCCCTATTCACCGTCATATGTCAATGGAAATCTTCTGAAAAGACTCCTCTTCCCGTTATTTTTGGTTTTGATGGTGCATAATAGGTTATTGACAAGCCCATGGACTTCAGCACAATAAAAAATCAAATGGAGGCTAAGGATGGCACTGGGTATAAGAATGTTAGGGAGATATGTGCCGATGTGAGGTTAGTTTTTAAGAATGCAATGAAGTATAATGACGAGAGAAGCGATGTTCATGTTATGGCGAAAACTTTGCTGGCAAAATTTGAAGAGAAGTGGCTTCTACTTCTGCCTAAAGTCACTGAAGAGGTAGTATTTTGTTATTGAGCTATCTTAGTCCATGATGTTACCACCTTTTTGCTTTTAGGGTAGGGGATGAGCTTCTCTTTAATTTCTGATCCATTTCAATTGACTTCCAATTTTCAAATGGTGCATAGGAGAAAAGACGAGAAGAGGAGGAAGCAGAGGCTCAGATGGACATGCAGCTTGCTCAGGAGGCTGCTCATGCTAGAATGGCTAGAGATTTAAGTAATGAGGTATTCTAATGGCTTTCATAGAAAAGTGTATAATGTGGACGAAGTAAATAAAGCACCTCAGCACACTTAAAGATTTGAGTGCAAATTTCTATGATAAGAGTATACTGTAGAATTCTTTTAAAATACTATGGTTGCCTGTTTTCAGCTTTATGAGGTCGATATGCAACTGGAGGAACTTAGAGAAATGGCTGTTCAGAAGTGCAGGTTTGTACTACGGCTTATTTTAAGATTCAACAGCACCATTCCAATTCTAGAATTGTCGAATGTAATTTATATACATGATTTTTTATCATGCTCTTTCTAAAGAACTCTTTGATGGTTAAATTTTCCCCTAGTTGACCAACGAATTCACAATCGAAATGGGAAATGGAATTGCTGTAAATTAAATGTTGTTTCCTCTGTTGCTTATGTAACTTTCTGTTTGCCCCATTTGCATGTCAAGATATGCATTGGTTGTCAGTAAATAAGCATGGATTTGGTTTTGGCATAGTTTTATTCACACCAGTGGCAAATGCATTTTTAACTCTAGCAAGAAAGCTCTGTAATAATTATACCTGCCAAAGGTTTCATAATTACTCTCTGGCTCTGTATGTGTTATTGAAGTTAACATTGAAAATGCTATCCCAGAAAAATCTCAACAGAGGAGAAAAGAAAGCTTGGAGCAGCTCTTACGAGGTTATCTCCCGAAGATCTAACTAAAGCTTTGGAGATTGTGGCTCATAATAATCCCGGTTTTCTTGCAACAGCTGAAGAAGTGGACCTTGATATTGATGCACTGGTAGTGATTTATGTAATTATATTTGTTGGCTTTTCTATTATGCTAGAATTTTGAACTACTTGATAGTCGATGGAAACAATCTGAATGAGCTCTGTTTGTGCAGATGGAGTCCACTCTATGGAGGCTGAAGTTTTTTGTGAAGGATGCCCTAGAAGCTCAGGGAAAAAGCACAGCAAGCACAGGTGAGGGCAATAACAACAACAATAACGCCAGCAATAACAACAGCAACAACAAAAGGAAAAGGGAGATTTGTGATGCTATAGCCAAAACAGCCAAGAAAAGGAGTAAGAAGCCCTCATCGTGATCAAACTGTACTGTACCTATTGACAATTCTAGTCTGCAGACCTGTCCTTGTAGCAATTTTTTCATGTGACAGTTTAAGGGAGCTATACAACTACAAGGGAATGAAATGAACTGATAAGTTCTTGCTCGGAATTACAATGGTTCTGTCAGAGTCATTGTTGGGTTTAAGTGTTTCTGAAGAAGAGCAACTGAGATTGATCATGCCCCTGCTTGTACCTCTCAACTGTCCTTCAAGCTTGCTCTTTCTTCTACCATTGTAAGGTATGCCAGGAGTAGCTCCTTGTCGCACCAGACAATCTCCTTCAGTCTTGTGCTCTGCTGATTTTGTAAGATATAGAAGAATAATTAAGGAAACATGTATGATCATTTCTTTCCCTTCTCATTAAAGTTACTGTAGCAACCAAAGGCACCCTGTTGCTGCCCAAGAATTTTAATCTGCCACTCTGCTGGTAACACATTCCCAAGCTTCAGAAGGCGTTTTGGCATCAATGGCTTTAGTTGGTAGTCAATGAATAAGAGAAGGCATTTGCTGCAAGGAAGGTTTGCTCATCGGTCCACACTTCCGTACGAACCAACCGGAGCTTTCTCAGTTGCCGTCAGAGCTTTATCCATTGTAATTATCTTGTTGCTAACTTGAATACTTGACTTGAGTGGTGGAGGTTTTACGTCGGAGGTGCTTTCGAGTGCAGACAAACAATCAATGACACTGACTCGGGATTACACTATGCTAACCTCTCCTGTTCAAGAGTACCATTGGTGGGTGTAGCACTACATGTAACATGATGGCCGGCTGGTGGCTACCCACAACTCGTCGGTTCTTTCTTGCACGTGCTAAAAACTATGATTTGCGTTCTTGGTAAAAAAGTTTGTGCGCGGAAAACATGTTTGTATACACAAACAAGCTTTATCAGATTTTTTCAATAATTTTAAAACTATTTTTCATCAAAATTCAATATAACGGCTTAAATACTCATTTCATTTTTATTAACCCTCTAAAAAGTTGTCCAAGCAGAACCTGTCTTCATGAGAAGCACATGAACAGAACTTAAACTGTCATACACGGAACACAGACAAGTTCTTGAAGGACCAACACATGGACAAAATCTATCTTCAGTTTTTAGCAAATTTTTGATGTTTAGGCGGCGGCGGAACTCATATGGTCGGGCAGAACCTGTCTGAAGTTTTTAAACAGTAGCAACCATAAGGTAGCTTAACTTGCTTAAATTCCTTCTCCCACATCAACTCCATACCCTCTAACAAAGACCATAACCTTAATCCCTATTTCATGACCATTTTAATTTCAACCGGGAAAAACATCTTCTCAACAATGCCTTGTCATTTGATCCAATAGCCTTCCATTAGATAGGAACAGATTTGATAAATACTGATAACTCTCGGATAGCGTAGTAGAACAGAAAAATCCATTAGATAATGAACTATTCGTTCTAAGCCATCTCTGGCGATGAATCAACCATTCGAAGTGCTTCTCGGCCTTTATAGAAATGCAGATACCAACCAATTCTGCAGAAATCAAATAACCCTCAAAGATGCGCTGACTTCCAACCTCAAGGCCTCCTCCACATCAGAAACATAACAGAAGGAGACCGATCTATTTCTAGCTTTCTGCACATTAGTAAGGATTCCATCTCTATCAACCAACCAAAGAAAGGAGTGAATCCTTCGGGGATCCTTCCACTTCCAAATCCATTTCTAAAGATTTGTCTCATCACAGCTAGAGCCATCCAGCTCTTCATAAAACCCTCTCATTGAACATCTTTGTGCAGTATGCTATATGCAATTGGTAGGGTTAGCATCATACAAAGAGTGCATCTGCATTGCTTCACCGAGGGATACCAGGCTCATGTCTCACTACCTTCAAATTCATAATCGCATCCAGTTCCATTGCTTCCAGTAACCAATGCAAAGAAAATATCAGCTCTAGGCACCAAAGATATCAATACACCTGTCATCTTTCTCCAGAAAAACCTGCGAAAATATATATCATCCACTAACCCTACCAGCACAATAACCAGATATCCGAGCTCTAGTTCCAAACTTTTTAGCTTCAAAGGAGTTGAGTTTGTAAACGTTAAAAAAAGTTTGTTTTATTAAAAAAGAAAGAAAAACAACAGTAAAAACAAAACAAAACAAAACAAACAACTTGAAATTCTTTCTTTTCACAGGTAAACTCCTGTTTGTTCAATCATTTACACACACTTGTCAAAATTGACCGAAAAGGTTTGGGCTGCATGTGTAGGTGGGATCCAACAAAAGTCAGGATGCCAACCATGTCGAAACAAACTCCCAACCATGGATAATATGCACATTCGTTTCCCTTCTCAATGTAATGCTGTTTTAGACAGACAGAACAAATTCAACCTTGCCTGATCTCCAGTGTCAAGATCAAAACATATCCAAGGAAAAATCCAGATACCTACAGGAGGGACTTAAACAGCATTAGACTGCAATTAAAATAATAATCAAAACTTGTATTTCTATAAATCAATGATGTTCAGTAAATTAGAATGCATCCTTACTATTAGTTAGTTTTAGTAAAGTGAATGATCTTATTACATCCCAACAGAATGCACCTCTACCTCAAGTAGAAAGTACAATTTACATGCATCACAATACTTTTCAGCTATGCAAAGAAGTAACTGAAAGGAAAAACTACTTCTGCATTGACAAATATGCATCTGCAACATGTATGTCAAACATACTCATGATAAAGGGCACTTTTTAACATATCAAACCCATTTCAGTTTCAGTGCATCTTACTTGAGACCCAAATGTGCACAAGATTGAACAAATATACAACATGTTACCATTATTCTCAGAGAAAGGCCTAACAAAAACTCCAGAGGGTTCTAATTTCTCATTTATTTACATCACTTGTCGAAATAGAACAAATGCTCTCTACAATGCAGAAGAGCAGTAGGTCAAATAATAATGTCTATTTAGCTTGTCTGAAAATTCTAAAGAAGAAATCAATACTATATGATACAAGGATTCTAACCAGCAAATTTAAGTTTGACTTAGTTCATGCTTTCATTACCACAATTAGAGACATTTAATTGAAGTATCTAAAAGTTTACCATATAAAGACCATAAGAACCACCGGTATACACAACCAACAGCATGATTCATATATACACACGTATCTACAAATGCGTAAAACACTCACGTAAATGCAAATACATATATACATAGTATTATGTGCAATAAAGAATTTGACTTATCAGTCAGCACAGAAATTTTAATACAATAAATGCCTGATAGATCCTTACCATTAAAGTGCATGGTCCCATCATTTCCAATCAAATCAGGAAGAGGAGGCACCAAAAGGAGTTTTGCTTTCCCTTTCAAGAAATAGTTATAAATGAGAAAAGAGGAAGCGTTAAGTACGAGGCCGTAGACTCAAACAGCATTGAACATCGTCAATTCCTTCTCAGTCAATCAACGGCGGGACAAACACGATGTCTCACGGATCGCGGCTGACGAGGAAATGAGAAAGGACCGTCTGAAAACTTCTTGTTAGTTTTCCTCTTAGTCTTGGCATCATCGCTGGGAGTCGCAACGGAAGTGGCTGAAAAATGTCCCCAGTAAGAGTAAGAAAAATAGCAAAGGATCAAAATTAAACCCCAAATAGGCATAGGCACGTGCATAAAATATGAATACGAAAGCACAAAAAAATGTATCAACAAAATTCCAGAGAAGAACCACCTATCATAAAGTTTTATTGCATTCATGCAAGTAAGCAACTTTATAGTTACTTAACCCAATCGTAATTGAGATGTTCCCACAGAAAAGACAAGACTGATTAAGCCCGCTGACTCAGGGAGCATTGTCTGAAAGGTAAGCGAGTGGTAACTCAACTAATTTCATGAAGAACACTAATTTATGTACACTAGTTGTTTGCAAACACACCTATGATGAGATTCAAAACCCTCTATAGTTATTACATAGTGTTAGAGATACTTTGTTTAACCAACTGATGAGATAACCATTGCATAAGATATATTAAATGAAATCAATAATTGTCAAATTATCAAATGAGCAGCATATAATGACAATATTAAGAGAGTAAATGCAAAAGCTATGACATCTCTAGCACAACTCTTATTTAGTACTTCCACACATTCTCTTTGGCAAACTTATTCAGTCAGACATTCCTACAAACGCTATCGATATGATTTGCGCACACCCAAAAGATATAGTATGATATAATCAAATTGGTTAATTTTCATCGGATTAATAGCACCTCAGGGACCGAAAGAAACAGAAACAGAATTCTTGATCCCAAAATAGTTGCTTGGATAGATAACATTCTTAAAAAATTTAGACAAAAAACCATGGATGCTAGTTGCCTATAATATAATATATTAGATTTTCCTTTTATCCTTTTTTTATAATTTCCTTTTTTTGGTTTTCGTTTTTCTGGAAACAGAGAATATTACTTTAAACAAAAGAAAACATCAATTAGGCACCTTCATTTGGTCCTAAGGGGTTTCCCAAATGAACACCATTTCTGGCAATAGGCTGAGCATGAGCACTGAGATCATCGCTACAAGTCACACCATTGCTGCAAAGCCTAAGTGAAATCCAATCCTCAGAAGAGACACCATTTGATACAGGAGGCTGGTGTTGAATATCTTGCTGCGGAAGTTGCACCGGAAGGAAATTTTGTAAAGAAGGGTCCTCACGGACAAATGCCAAGGGATTATCAACCAAGCCAACGTCTGTATCAATATTGGTGTCACAGGCTGAAGAATCTAAGACCAGCCCTCCGGAAGTTATATTTGTTGTTGGCGACAAAGTGTAACCATTCATTGGAGTAGAACCAGTGATGGGAGAGCTCTCCAAATTAATAAAAGCATCTGAGACATCTGAATCTGTCCCAAATAGTTGAAAACCAGGAGCCACCTGATTGCCAGAAGGATATGACCAGTTAGGCACTCCAATATCATTGACATTGGAATTGAAGAGGCCCAAACCTGCCTCGAGAGTTGAATCATGTAGATATGAGCCAGCCATTCCAGGGTGAGCAGCCAAATAAGAACCATGGTCATTTACTTGGGAAGTATCATAGGCATCCTCTTCATCAGAATCACTAAGTATTATAACATTTGTATTCCCTGCTGCTGCAGAAATTAGATTGTTAGATCCCAATGCAGGATCAAGACACATAGAATTTATCTCATTGATACTACTAGGAGATATATCAACATGTCCACCATAATCCTGATTTATACTTGGGTCCTCTTCATCTCTACCACCACCGCTAGTGGCACTGCTGCTCATTGTGATTACCATTTGGCTATTACTTACAAAATTTTCTTCCGGATGATTTTTCGAGGAGTTATTCGTAAGCTGATGCTTGCTAACTTGCATAATCCCAGGGAGAATTGTCTTACTTGTTCCAAATTCAGAGCTACCATGAGCTTCTTGGCTATTCCCCTTCTTGGTTGGTCTTAAAGATTCAAACTGGGAAGTAACTACATTTGTAGCAACACAAAGAGAACCATCGGGAAAATGCCACCGACCAAGATCACCAACCTCACTCTTGTTCTTTGCAGACCATGTACCATCAGGTTTCACCTCAATCTCAGTAACATCTTCTCCACAATGACTCATCTGTACAAACATGCATATATGTATATGCATTTTCTTGTATTAATTATTCCTATACAGTTGAAAGATTTTAAATAGAAGATGGATGTAGGATATTTACCATGGTTGTAATGCGGTTGAAGTAAGGGTCGATTATAAGGTCCTCCAAGCAGTAGTTCTTAAGGCAAATGGGGCACTGCCACTGCAATTATGGAATCTCTCTCAGGTATGTAATACTTGAAAACTGAGCACAAACAAACAAACCAATCTATATGACAGGTCACTTGCCTTCCGAGAGCGTTGATTTAGTTCAACGAAAGTCCCAAGATCAAAACAGCCCAAATGAATACAACCTCTAAATCTGCCAGCAATCTTCATTCTAGAACCACTCATCTATCATTTCCATATAGAAATTACTAGTTAAAAACTTCAGATAAGCAAAACCTAAAAAGCAACATAAATCACATTAACAATGTATTCAACAACCAAATTGAGTTAAAATGGCCATCTTCATGAACCACTTTCACAGGACTAGAAGCTATAACAGAGTATGAACAATGCATTAGATAAAATCCATGAAAAGGCATTTTAAGGAAGTAATAATTTTATTATCATGCATCCATTTCAAAATAAAAAATTATTGTGCAAAAAGGCCAAAAAAACCCAAACTATAACATGGCTTGCAAAGGTCTTCATCGGGCAGGAAAGAGATTAGCCCTCACAAAAGCCAGTGCCACTATCCTTGAACAACTTGGAGCCAGGCCTATAACATCAAAACTTATCTGAACAGATCCATACAAAAGATTGTTCTCTAATGCAGTGATTTCCATGGAGGAAGTCACGTAAGCCCTTAGGACACATAATTAGGATAAACAAACGTAATGAACCAATTCAAATCTAAGTGCTAATACCAGCATAACCATTATCACCATTTTTTCTGATGAGCAAATTTTTTCTTAAGAACTCACACAAGATGTGTGAATCACAAAATTAACGCCGATCTAGAAAAAGACAAACCTTAGTAGGCCTAACCCAACCTCAAGCGGACAAACCAGTAACAAGGGACCACAGACCGCTCCCAAATAGCCCTTAATACAAACTCCCCCAAAATATTAGTTGGTCCATTGAATTATACAAGCAAGTGAGGCGACCGTATTCGTGAGTGCATATGCAAACTGAGGCTTAAATGAACCACTACCATCACCAAACTAAAAAGGATACAAGAATAGAGAAAGGGAGAACCGTTACTCACAGGACAGCGGAGATTAACAGTAATAGAATCTGCAATGACTTCCAAATCACTATCACTATCGTCATTTGTGCAGCCCATCCCACCACCAATGCAACGACAAACACGAGCCAGTGCATCCCCAAAAAGCTCGCCATCTTTTTCTTTAGGAATCAATTTGAGAACCTTAGCATGAAGTTGGTCAGTGGAGTTGGTCAATAACTTTAAGAAAATGTCAAGGATGTTGATAAAAATTTGTCTACGAGATTCTAAAAGTGTGATGTGGTTTTTGGGGTTCAGCAGATAGGTATGACAAAAGGACGTGTGTACATAAGCCCACACTGTAAAAGAGGCCCCAACGAAAATATTGCAATTACGAACTTCAAGAAAGGATTTGTTTTCCAAAACCAATAGCCACTGATTTTGTTTATAAAACAGAACAGAAGGTTATGTGATGTTGCTACACAACTGACAACTCAAAAAGTTAAAAGTCACTTATGATACTGGTGCACAGGTGCACAATTATAGTGACTGAAAGAAAAAGAAAAGAGGTGGAGATACCTGCTCAACAGTGCGGCGCTTTACAAGTCTAATGCCAAAACAAAAAATGCGAGAATCACAGCCCACTAAAGAAATCTTATTGGCTCCGTCCTTAATGTACAATTTGATCTGACAACAGAAATATAACAAGGTTACACTCAGTTAAACTATATATAAATGTGTGAATTGATGTTCAACATAATATCTAATGTATACCAGGTAGAGAGAATAAAGTCCAAGTAATGACCACACAACTACAAAATAAATTATGCTGAGAGAGGAGAACGGATAATATACTCACAAGTGCACCATTATCGCGGCCGTTAGCACCTAGCACTTGTGATCCAGGTCTATTTACTGTTCTCACCGCCATACCTGTAGTGACACCACCAAGTTACAAGTAGGAAAAGAAAAATAGCCAAAGTAGGACTCTTCAATCTGTTTCAAGTAACTATTGAGGCCCCATTGGCTGGCTAGACGACTCATAAGTTCCCAGCATTCGTAGTAAACATGCCCACTGCATCTATGTCCTAACCTGTAATGAAAGGCTAATGGCAAAGGTGGCATTCGGACAGCATTGGGTGTAGAGGTTCTTGGTTTGGTTCAATTCAGGTTTGTCATTTTTGTACCCATACCAAAGAAGCTTAAATCATAATACCCTAAAATATCAGGTAAGGGATAAAGTACAGGTTGGCATGTGTTCTTTATAGAAATAACTACCACCAGTCAGGTAAGCTTAACAAGTGAAGTCACAGTAAGAGGTGTGGCAGCTTCCCCTTTACACTCTCACATGCACAAGTACTCATCCGTAAAATCATCTGGAACTATTTAAGCCAGAGCATGGGATGATTTGACCTCTTACTTGCTCGCAAGATCCCTAATATGAGCATTACTATTTGGGATAATTGCTTGCTGACATTGAAACAATTACTAAACCATCTAAATATTGGCATAACCCTGTAATGCTGAGTCTAGTTTAAGCACGTATTATCCAGACAAAAGCTTTTTGTGTGTTCCGACTATGCCGGCAATAAGCAGTCCTTTTTAAGCGAAAGAAAAGCCAGATAATCAAAGATGGCCCCATGCATACTCCCAAGATAACCTGAAGTTGGAAGTATAACAGGAATAACATCTCACAGCATAACTCAATTCAGACACATGAAAGGACATGATACAAAAGAAACAGTGGGAAAGGGATCAAAGTTTGCATACCATTGACCTGTAAATCTGCATATTGTGGCCAATGCATCCTAAACAAAACACTATCATTGAAAAGCATACTCCAAGCCTGCATGAAAATAACTTGAATATTTATTTACTCATCTACCGCGAAAGGTACAAATATCTGAACAAATTCATCAATGATCTGAAACTATTCTACCCTACAGATTGGTAAAACTAACCTGCAGATCATATTCTGGACTCTGCAATAGGTCTTGATCTGATCTTGTCAACTGAAACGTTCCTTCCACACTCTGCAGTGGGTTTGTACTGAAGAATATCGAGAAAATGGAATAAAATAATTTGAAAACACAAGTGAGAAAATCAACTATAACAAATAACAGGAGAAAAACAAACCAAGCAAAGAGGTAGAACTTAGAACAATAACTTAAAAAAGGGAAGTAACAGAGACGATAAAGGATATTGCCAATCGATGTTGGTATTGCTAAAGTTGTAAAAAGAACTAACAACTTCTATCCATCAATATAACATAAAGCAGACACGAAAAAAGAATGGATGAGGATGTGGCATCGCCTGAATCTGACACGACAAAACACAATTTGCATGCTGGATATGTCCATCCTTTTAGAAGAAAGAAAAGGTAAAAAACAAATAAACTTGCATATTTATATTTATATGATGAACATCATCATGATCATAAGCAGACAAGCAGTTGAAAAATAATTTAAGATTGCCCACAAATATTAAAATCCCTTCAATGATGCCATATGATCACTTTGTGAGCAATAGGGAAAACCAGAATTAAGTGATATAAAAAATTCAAAAGTTTCCAAAAATACAATTCTGCTTCTATCCAAATGATATTATTGGACACATATTGTTGAGAATTGTCTAATTTTTTATTTTTAATTCTTTTCTCAATTGAGTTTCATTCAGAAGATAGCATAAGGGTCGGGTGCAGTTGCCACAAGTTTAGTATAAGAGCTGAAATGCAAATTTGGGACAAGGAGAGGAGCTAAAATTTAAGAACACGCATTTTATGAATGAATAATGACAAGATGTAATTTATATTAACAGACGTTAAATAGTTCAGTAGATATATATTTAGAAAAATCAGTTAAGGGTCAGCCACTTTCTACAGGCATTAAAGGATAAACCTATTAAAGAAACGAAAACACATTGAAAATTA
Organism: Viola pubescens var. scabriuscula; assembly: GCA_002752925.1. Classification (NCBI taxonomy): domain Eukaryota; kingdom Viridiplantae; phylum Streptophyta; class Magnoliopsida; order Malpighiales; family Violaceae; genus Viola; species Viola pubescens. The sequence goes on along the minus strand of NBIL01091247.1, from coordinate 3,188 downwards.
TAGTTTGAATATTTAAGTGAGTTTAGTTGAAAAGATAACAATATGGAGAGTCGTATTTTTTCAAAATATATAAGAAATTTGTCTTAACATGAAAGCCAATTCGTTGCTCTACACTTTTCTAGAGAAGTTAAAAAAACAAACATAAAAGAAGAAAATGCATTCAGTTCAGCTCAATTAGATTTTTTCAAGCAAAAGGTATGGGGAAAAAACCTTTAGTAAATCTAATGCTTGTTAAACTTTTGATGATAGGAATTTTTCTAATAACCTACTCTATATTTTGTGCAAGTAAACACATGCATAAGTGATCCAATATAATTTGGTAATATAAATGGTCAAATTAAAACTTTCCAAGAACATATACCAAATACCACCAATTAGAATTTATGAGAGTAATGCTAGATAAGTGCTAACACTTTCCACAACATTTCTACTTTTGCACATACAGCACTTCCTTATTCACTTTGTTGTTGATTATTCAATTAAATATTAAATAAAACACCAATCATTTATTGAGTGCTAATTAGTAAATAGAGTTAGCATCCCTTGTATTATTTGTTTTAAAATGGGTGAGGAACAAAGCATGCCTATCGAACAAAATCTAGTTTCTCTCACATGCAGCACCAGCAGCAAAATTTGATTGATTGAGAGAGAACACAGTGTAGAGAAAGCTTACCCATCACCTGGAACATGAGAGAGTGCTAACTTTGTGGGCAGTATATAATGTGATACAGTAACCCAAAACCTGTCCACACGAACATATGTTAGTGCAGTAGAATGCCTCCTTTTGCAAAATTTAATAAATAAGCACGTCAAGGGGAAAAAAGAATCATGCATATGCACAAATACTCAAAACAAGTGAAAAGTAACCATAGTTAATAGTTATGCCTTTGTCCTATGCAAGGAAACAAATCAAGACTCCTGTTCAGAACAAAGGCAAATGGTGAATTTACCCACTTAAGCTCCTATTTACCATACTTTTATTCAGCAATATTGCCATGCAAGAATTCACCAGATATAAAACTCATCCATATATAAACCTTCTCAGTTTCTAACATGTACATATAAGGAAACCACCAGATGCTAACACCCAGACACAATACTCTTTCTAAGCCAGTAAACCACAAAGAAGAAACTAACTATGCATCAAGTGGAATGGTGAATGAAAACAGAGACTTAATCAGAGAATAATTTGTCATGCGTATAACTGAACAAAATAGCAAATTTAAGATGCATACGGATCTGCCCGTTTGATTCGACACAGTTCACAGTAAAATCTGGCTGGAATTTGAGTGTTGTTGTCTGCAGGCTTGTCCAGAATGATAACACAAGCAGCATGCTGTTGTACTTGACACATTGGATCTATACACTGCAAATAGCAAAGATCACAATAATATGTGAGATAGAATTCCATAATTTACAAGGAAACCAAGATAAAAAATGCTACCTACAGAATAAAATATGCAAATAATCAAAGTATATGCTCGTGCCTGCATGTTCCTTTTAATTGGCTATGAAGCATAAGGCTAGGACTATTATAAATTTTGAAGTCAACAAATCACACAATGTGAAGTCATTTGACTATAAGAGCTTGAAAACTTAGAAAACTGACACTGCTGACAGTAAGTTGCAAAAGATTTGAATAGAATCGAGTACATATCCCATAGTATCTCAATCAAATCCTATATAATAATGACAAACCAATGCCAATACCCTACATAATAATTGGCACATCGTACAACTACTTTGCAATTCAAGAACCATAGAAAATGTGTTTCACAGCACTATATATATGTTCACAGAAGCATCTCTGTCAACATCACAAGTATTTACATCTGCCAACAGAGCAACCATCAGGTCGATTTAGAGTAGGGAAAAGCTCCCGCGTCAAAGAGAAAGCAAGTGCTCTGGGTCAAGACTCCCGCCCAAGCCATTATCTCTGCTTGTTAATTCAAATAAAAAAACTTTCAAAGAATTCTCAAACTGGATATGTTGTGCACCAGAAGAGCTTCCATATGTCAATCAGTCCAATAACATTCATTACCTGTATCATGAACTCTGTAGGCATTGAACTCCCACAAGGGCAACAAATCCTCATGCCAGAACTAACAAAATCTTCAACAATTTCTTCTTTAACACAGGTAACATGATTAACATCTACGCTACTGTGTGGCTTTGTGGCTAAATCAGAGGCATCCGATATCTGCATTTTTCTGGAGGAAAGCACAGATGAATAAAGAGGATAAATGATTCCCAACGATTCGAATAATAAGCACACAGAAGGTTTAGAATATATTAAAAGATTAGAAAACTGGAGCACTTCTACAAGAAAAATGCAAGAGAAGTCCCAACCAAAAGTCATACATAAACCATCTGCAGGACACCAATGAATGTGCATGCATGAAAGCACGCAAAAGTAATACATAACCATTTGGAGGACACTAGTGAGGGTTCAATGCAGAAAAGCATATAAAAGAGAGTAGTACCTATAAGCATCATCAATTATTTTCACTACTGCTTCCTTTGCAATAGGGTTTTTCTTTGCTATACAGCTATTGGAGGAAACTGCAAAAAAGAATCAAAATGTACAACAAATTTTACATAACGTTGAACCAGTAAAGGTAAGGGATGTGAGATAATGAATCAAACCTTGACCAAATAGAAAAAAAATCACAAGAAGGGAGTACTAGTGGTTTGATTCGTGAGATTGATAGCCTAAAACACTTTTTGTCCCAAAATAGTAGTGAAGCAAACTTTTGAAAAGGGTTTATCAATAAAAGTCAACTCGAGTGTAGTCTGTAATGTCGTACGATATCTTCACATTGGAAGGCCAATAAGAAAAGGAAGCAACAAAGAGGGTCCAAAATATCATTGCAAAGGTCTGATGAGGGTTACTAGAAGCTTAGGATGGTGAACGCAAAGGAGAGCAGAAAATTATAACCAGACACATTAAACAGTATCCAAACGCAACACAACCACAACTAGAAACCTGTAAACGTCTGAACAATACTAATGATGCAAACAAAATAAGTCATCCCAATTCAAAAAGACCACTCACCAAGGCAATTCAAAAAATTTAAATAGGCAATGGTGACACTATCTAAAGCTAAAAAATAGAGGTATATAAGTAGCAAGAACAGTGGTAGTAGTGTCTTTAACTGGAATAAAGTATAAGGCTATAGTTGCAGATT
>NBIL01091196.1:0-12495 GCA_002752925.1 Viola pubescens var. scabriuscula | reverse complement strand
GGGTTTGAGTGGGTTGTCGGGTTGGGCGGGTTGTCGGGTCGGGTTGTACAGCCCTAGTTTTGGGTAAGGAATTTAGGCTATTTTGTAATTGAAACAAGATATGTGCATTTACGTCAACAAAATGACAAATATTGGATATCAAAGAATCGGTACTAAAATGACAAATAATCAAGACCTGAGGTAGTAGTATTGTACCCGGAAACTCTTTATCTAGTTTTTATTTTTATTTTTATATATATAGTAAAACTCTTTATCCTGCTTCGTTATTCATATATTGTCCTCACTCACAGTTCATTTTTTCGTTAAATGTGGCTAATAGTTATGGAGACATTAATTTTATAGGTCCATTTTTTATTTTTATTTTTAATTAACCCCTACTTAAAAAATAAATGGATACACCTTTAATTTCAAGTTATTTGTAAACCTCGAGTAAAATATTACATACTATTAAAAAATATTTTAAATAAATACATGAACTCTTTAGAAATATTACATCAAGTAAATATTTGTATCACTCTTCTCCATAATTAAACTTCAAAATAAGATAGTTAGTATTAGAGACATGAAAACTTTACAACCGGTATTTTTTACAGTGACGTAACAATACTTTAAATTAAATGACACATCACTAATTAAACATTAAATCTACTCCCTAAGACCTAAAAAAAATGACTCTCAACACACTAGCACGACAATTACGACATGTTTGATTACCCGTAATGGACTACAAGGAATGAGAATGAAGACCAATTCCTTAGTATTTCAATCATTTGGTTGCAAAGAATAGAGACAAGGAATGAAAATGGAACAAGAATGGAAATGGGGCTCAAAATATAATTTTATGGCTAGACCTCCCGAGATATAACAAAGAATGAAATGAGAAGTAATACTATATTTTTTTTTCTTATTATGAATACCTTTTCTATTTTTTTAAAATTACAATATATGTTACTATACAAATATCACTTATTTGCCACTTGTATTGTCCTAACTTAAACCGTGACTTTTTTTCTTTTTTTTAATAATTTAATTAGCCTTTTCTTTTTTCAATAATTCAATTAGTCTTTCAAATAAAAGTTTTGGTGCTTCATTATAGCCTTCTTAATTTTTCCCCCATAAACTTTCTTATTGATTTTTTTTTAATTTATAATTTAATTGTTTATATTTTATTAACATTTCATATGGAATTTAATATTTATATTTTATTTAATAAATTTATATATAAATTATCAAATAATATAATCAATGAATTTTATGATTAAATATATTTAATAATGACTCCATAAAATTAAAAGTAAAATAGAAATTTACACGTTCATTCGCATTCTTTATCATTCATACTAAACAAAGATAATGATCATCCAATTTTTTTATTCTCATTCCCGGTAGGATATCAAATACATTAATGAGCATGCTCTTTCATTCTCATTCCTACTCATTCTCATTCCCTACCTTCATTCTCATTCCTTATGCTTTATTACGGTTAACCAAACATGCCGTTAAAGTAATAATTAATTATTACTTTTGATTTGTTTCTATCCAATTGATTTTAATCACTATATTAACCACATTCAATCAATACTAATTTTAATTACTCAATATATTAAAAATGATAAAAATAATATTTTTTTAAGGACAAAAAAGAATTATCATAATGTTATTTTTTTTTACAACCGAGAAAATATTAAGTAGCATAAATTTTATAATTATAAAATTATTAATTAACCACGTTCAGCAACGAGGTGATAAGCACATTATTTTAGAATTTGAGCACGCAATCCTTATTTATTGTCTGTATTTGTACAACTTTATGATACATGTTCAAATTTTAAAATACTGAGAGAACGAAGCATGAATTTCATTGAGACACTCAAAATCTGGATCATACTTAAGGAAATTCAGTGGACGCGATTCCGCGAGAATGCTCAAATCGTCGCCATCCAAAACAACAAAGAGAGAGAGAGAGGAGAATCCCCAATAGAACTGGTAAATAGCAAATCAATCATCCACTACTACTAGATATTTTCCGCTCCCTTCCTTCAACCTCCAGTTTCTCCTCAGCTCATCTGGTTAGTCAGTGGCAATGGCAACCTTAAGCTACTTCTCAGTGACCTCAGTAGCATCGCCCATCTCTCCAGACTCTCCTAGCCCAACCCCAACCCAAAACCCCAGCCTAAGGCCCACAAAAGTGGTGCTGCCCAATAAGAAGTCGCAGAAATGGTCCACCGGCGTCGCACCAGGTGACTACGGCGGTCCTCCCACCACGACCAAGCTGCGTAAGTACTGGGGCGGCGATGATGAAGACCCTATAACCTCCGATGAGTTCATTTGGAACAAAGACTTCATGGGTCGAATGAAAAAATTCGTGGAGGACCCTTCTCAGTCCGCTCCTGCTCCTCCCGCCAAGGTTTTTTGCTTGTTCAAATGCTTCCTTTGTGATGAACATATTTTACTTGTGTAGCTAGAGCATTGACTCATTCTTCAATTTGACTGTGTAAACAGGAAGAATCTTCTGGCTTTCTGAGTTTAAATAGAGTCATGAGTCTTGACAGGTTTTTCCTACTTGCCCTCAATGCTTAATTCAATTTGGTTCTTCTCTTTTTTTGGTCCAGAATTTGCCTAATCTTGTTTGTATCATATTTCTCTTTGTGTATGTAGTCTTGAAGTAGATTTAAGTAAAGAGCTTACGCAACCTTCAAAGGCCATGCGCCAAATTTCACTTCAGGTTCCGAGTCCGGCTAAGGTAAGATTGGTTTTGCAGTACTGATCAGATGCTATCCATTTTAGGGAAGTTTTTCTTAACTGTCCCTTTTCTGTTCTCTTAGGGCCGTAGTACTACAACCTCACCAAGATGGAAGTTGGTGCCAACACGCCGCGAACAGGAGAAGTGGGATAGAGCAACTAGGGCTGCAACCGGAGGCAGTGTAAGTTACCTCGATACCATTTTCATGTTCTAAGTTTTTTCACTGTTCTCTTGTTAGCATTTTCCTTTACCTCTGATTATAAACTAAATTTTATATTGCGAGCGAGATTATTTTTAATATTGAGAACTGCTTAACATCTGGCTCATAGGACGTGATGTTTCGGGAGGCAAGGAATCCTCGAGGAGATCCAGAGGTCTTAGCTGCTGAATCAAGGGAGCTATATTATAAGGTGTGCCTTAGTAGTTATTTGCTTAATATGTTTTGTTATTGGTCATGTTATGGGTGCTTCATCATGTCAAGCATTTTCCACGAAATGAGTTCTCTCCCTCTCTGCAGTTGAAGAATAGGCTGCAAATTCTCACGCTGGGTATAGGCGGTGTGGGTCTTGTCTCCGCTTATGTCTCTTATTCCCCTGAAATTGCAGCAAGGTAAAACTATGTTCCCAGAGATTTTAACTTTTACGTGCATTATGTTGGTCATGGCCCTTGAATATCATTTCAAAAAGAGAGTTAAACTTAAATATTTTGCATTTCTATTTCATTTCTCTATGCTCATTGGTGTGTTAAATGTTATGTGATAACTTAATAGCTTGCTATAACCTATAAATAAATCATGTAAATCTGCATTCATGGCTGGATTTTGTTGCTATAGGTGCTGCTCGTACTTGATTTTGGAGTTTTCATTTTCAGTGCACTTTTCTGTTATCCTTAACTTCATTTTGTTTTCCTTCAATGTGAATTTCATGACAATCGACCTTGGATTTTGATGTGATGCTAGCTGTTGAATTGTCTGTATCTTTATTGAATGCATGTCTGGGTGACTTTAGCAATCAGTTAGCCAAATAATTTGATATCATAGTGAAGTTAGTAAAGTTTTGACCAAATTTGTAGCCAATTTGTATATCTTTTTTTTTATAAGTGTTATTTATATTAATGTTTGATAAAATTCATTTCATCTGCTTGCTTATTAGAATGCATATGTTGCTCTGTCAATACAGCTTTGGTGCAGGATTTATTGGTTCTATAGTATATGTACGCATGCTGGGGAGCAGTGTGGATTCCCTGGCCGATGGAGCCAGGGGCCTTGTAAAGTATGTATATCTATGCTTAACTCTTAGAAATTATCTTTCTTTGTGTACCAAGCTTTCACTTTTGGACCACATGCAAAGAGCAATACAAACTACAAAGTATGTTCTGAAATAGTTGTAATGAAAAGTTTTGGTAGGTTTTAATGTTATATAGTTCTAGATTCCTATTAGTCTGATAAATATCAAATAATTATAAGAGAAAATAAAGAGATGATATCTGTTGTTAATGAAATAGCAAGAAAAAAACGATTTTGTTTCTGAAAAAAACTCTTTATTTCAAGAGAAAATATTAGACTTAGAGAAGAATTCCTTTAGGAGGAAAAAGGAAAAGTTTACAGAGTACTTTTATAAATTTACTTCTTGCGATTATATTTCAAAAGAACTTGTTCTGTGGCAGAAAAAAGGTAGAGGAGAAAGAGACTCTTGAAATAACATTTAGTTCTCTATATTTTCTCTATTTATCCTTAGCTTTATATGGAAACTTATGTAATGATATACAATATTAAGTGTTTAAAGAAATTGTGAAAATGCTAAAGCAAAATCTTTTTGCCACTACTTCAAGCTTTGTTTTCATATCTGGACTCTTATTGGATAGTCTTGAATGATCTTTGTTTTAGGATATTGCATTACATTGGCATGCCTTATTACTGTGCCTTACTGTTGAAATTCTTAGTGACTTTAAGCTAATTCTTGATCTGTGGTTGTGGTGTATAATTCAATACATCCAAAGTTTTAAGTGTGGTATAAACAATTTGGGGGGCATCATGCACTCTATGACGTGCTCTTTTCAGGATTTTTTAACTAGCTTGTGCATCTTACCTTATGTAGCCTTTGTAGGCTCTAATGGATTTGTCTTCTCTTACAATTGAAAATAATGCAAGTCTGTATTGCATTGGATATTAGGGATCTGTCCTGGAGATCTGCTTTTGGAAAATTAATAAAATGGCTTTGGTTACTGGAAATCAAGTATTAGCTGCATTATGCTGTGAAGAAATGCCATCCGTGTTTTGAACCTGATGGAAATGGCATTGGGCATTTCTTTCATTTTATTATGACCATTCTAGATTCTTGCAGTAATATAGCTTTCCACTCTTGGAGTAGTAGTATGTTACAGAGTTATGGTTTGTGGCTCATTGGGTCTTTCCTTGTAGGGGAGCAATTGCACAGCCAAGGTTGCTGGTTCCTGCTGTGCTGGTCATGGTCTATAACCGGTGGAATGGGTAAGCCCTTATATTATGCTCCTTACAATAAAGTGTCGCGTATTGCCAGGAAGGGGTCTTTCACTGAAAATCCATAAACAATCAATATTTTTCTTGGAATATTTTGCAACCTAGCTTATTGATATGTGGAAATTCCTCAATATTTATTGGTGTTTGGTTATAATTTTGGATTTACTTGTCAATTTTGCATCATGCTGTCTTTTAGTTTTTTTTTGTGACGATAATGTGACTACTGTAAACTTCTCATCGATGTCAATAATTTATACCGGAAGTTGTGTAGAGTGGGATTTAAGGTTCCCTCTGCCTTAAAATTAGCTCAAATAATTACAGTATATGCATGACCGCATCTTTTAGGGTTTTGCTGGACAAGTTTAGTTCCTGATTTTTGTAATGTTCGGATGCAGGATCCTCGTACCAAATTATGGATTTATGCACTTAGAACTGATACCTATGTTGGTGGGATTCTTCACATACAAGATTGCCACTTTTATTCAAGCTATAGAGGAGTCACTACCTGCAGTTTCTAAAAATAACGAAGTCTAAGATGAGTTTTGCTATGCCTGTTGGAAAATTCAAACTATACCTGGCCGAATCGCCGAGGTATCCTGTTGAATGTCTATAGCTGCCACAGATCAGTAATCAGTTGTGGTTTTTCTATACACATTTGTGGTTTACAATTTTCCTGTCTGTAATATATACATTCTTTGTACATGTGTAAAGATGTTGGGTTCTGCTCTCCCAAAATGAAAAAAAAAGTCATATGAGTTGTTAGATTTACTAGATGTAATAACACTTTTATTTTCTTTTACTTAAATGTCATTTTTTTACTCACTTGATAATTGTTTATTTATCTATGTCCCTGAAAGGACTTGATAGTTGTTTATTTTAAATAATTCAAGGATAGATACAAATTATATGTTGGCGCATCAGTTATTAAAAAAAACTCATGGGTTCGAGCCAGTGAAAGTTCATAGGTAGGTAAGTAAAAAGGGAAGTAAAAGCTATTTCAAGGTGATATATTTTCCATATTGTTTTCCTGCTTGCTGATGCTTTTCTGCTGGATGTAGCTTCTTTCAATACAATGTTTATTCTTATAAGACAGGGTAAGAATAAGATATTACATGAAATATGAGCATTCGGATAAAACTGTCAGGTAAATTTTGTTAGCCAGTGTTTTGCAGGCCAGCAGCAATACCCTTCATGGTCAAGATGAGGGTGTCTTCTAAACCTGGAGCATATTCACTTGTAGGGTTAAGCTTCACTAGCTCTGCCGCTGCCTTGTTCGAGTTTGATTCCATGTATTCTTCTTTCGACAAATGTGGTCGCACTGTGACACGGTAATCAGGATCACGAATCTGCTTCAGAGTGTAGGCCTGGCAGACATTGAGTGTTGTGATGTACGCGTCGCGGAGACGAAGCCTTTGCTTAAGGTATGGATCCCCTTCAAGAATGTCTTTGTGCTTAGCAACCTACAAGAAATAAAACACACCAACTCTTGTTTCATTAGTTCTGAAAGATCAAAAAAATGTCGTATCTTGCAGTGAAACATGGATGGCAGTGGCAGAAAGAAAGAAGCAATGTATATGCATGAGGTATGTTTTCCTTTACCTGGAGGAGAAGGCTTTTGGTTTCTTCATATTTTTTCCTCAAATTTTCTCCGAATGGCCGCAGTTGTTCGTGCACTAGGAGCTTGTCATACAGAGCAGCGATTCCTGGGTCTCCCTTGGCGAACACCATCTCAACTAAGTCGATTGTGACCCTGAAGAAAGGCCATTGATTGTACATATCTTGAAGCATACCGAGATTCTTTGTGTCCTTCTCAATCACATGCTTGAATGCTACCCCAAATCCAAGCCATACTGGCAGATGGAACCTGGTTTGTGTCCATGCAAATATCCACGGGATTGCTCGGAGCGATTCAATTCCACCACTTGGCTTCCTTTTAGATGGCCGACTCCCAATGTTCATACGACCATACTCAAGCTCTGGCGTTGCCTGAACCATCACCGGAACCATTAGAAAAAAAGATGCATACAATTTGAATACTTACGAAGAGAAAATTCAGAGCAATATAAGTTGAGTAGAAGACTTACGAGGCGAAAGTATTCCACGAAACGAGGTTCCTCGAAGACAACGGAACGATACTCCTTTGTAGCAATGATTGCCATCTCATCCATGAGTGCACGCCACTCTGGCTTTGGTGAGACTGGGGGATGCATTCCATGCTCAAGTGTGGCAGCTGTGAAACGCTGCAGCGTTCTGAAGCACAAGTGCTCCTCTCCGAAAGATTGTTCAATAACTTCGCCTTGAACTGTCACACGAAGCGATCCATGAATGGTGTCGGGTGGCTGAGATAATATAGCCAGATGTGTTGGTCCTCCTCCTCTCCCTACAGTCCCACCTCGGCCGTGGAACATGGTAAGCTTAACTCCAAATTCTTTTGCAACCTTTACAAGCTCTTCCTGTGCCTTGTATAACTGCCAAGCAGCAGAGAAACGGCCAGCATCTTTTCCTGAATCGGAATACCCTATCATGACTTCTTGCTTCCCATTGATCCTGTCTCGATACCAATCGATTGAGAAGAGACGAGCCACAGAAGCTGGAGCAGATTCAAGATCAGCGAGCTTTTCAAACAATGGAACAACCCTCAATGGATGTTCTACATGACATTCGCGTTGTAAAAGCTCAACTGCAAGAACATCGGATGGGGCAGTTGCCATGGAGATGATATAGGCGCCAAAGTTGTCAGGAGGTAGTTCTGCTATAACATGAAATGTGCCCAATACATCAGCAATTTCTTCTGTTTTTGGAAGATCAGGTCCGAAAAGAGGACGCTTGCCCTTTAGCTCGGATAAGAGCCATTCTTGCTTGCGTTCCTCGGACCATTCTCGATATGATCCAATGCCTAGATGTCTTGTGATTGCATCAAGAACATCGGCATGCCTGTCCGATTCCTGCCTGATATCGAGTCTAACTAGCGCAAGCCCAAAGGTAGAAACTTGTCGCAGGAAATCAAGTAGGCTTCCATCTGCAATTGCTCGATCACCACAAGAACATAGCGACCTGTAACAGAGTTCAAGAGGCTCCAGGAACTACAATAATAACAGAACCAATCAGGACGATAGAAGAACTGTGGTGTTTTGCAATAATAAGACTGAACTTGCTATTGGGGTTAATGAAGGACAGACCTGCTCAAGGTTGGTGAATGTTGTGTCCTCAGCAATGTCTGAAGTCCCAGTGACTAGTAATTGACGAGCACGTTCGCGCGTGTTATACAGCTTGTCCCTCACATAGCCAAGGATGACACGGTAGGGCTCATTTGGAGGAACCTGTTTCCAGAACTCTGTACATAATGTAACCGAGATTAATACGAAACTATAAGAAAAATTCTGAACAATTTACACTTTTGAGGTATAATGAAGAGTTCGTTCATACCTATATAGTGTTTTGCATTTTTCTTTGCATAGCGATGAAGCTCATCTGCGCGAACACGAAGCTCCTCGTTGCAGCGCCACATTGACAACTACATTAGCAGAGAATCAGTTCAATTAATGAAGAGAAGGTGACAATAACAATACATAAGTTTCATGTCCAAGACTACAGAAAATTCAATTTTCTTATACCTCAAACATAAGATCCTCAATTTGAGAGAAATACAAGTTTGCAGCCATCATTCTAGCCAGCAAGCAAACATCCCTTGTAACTTCAGGTGTTACTCTTGGATTTCCTGTCCACATCAAGCAAACTCTAACAATGAAATGAAGGCATAAAATACAAATGTCATTAGCAGAAAAGGCTGAAACGTAACGAAGGGACACACCATCCCGATCTCCGCCCATCCAGGAAGAAAACTGAATCAAAGGAGCATTATATGGAACGCGTTCATTTATTCCAATGTTCTTTAAAACTGTGTCAACACGACGCAAGAACTTCGGGACTCCCTTCCATATTGTCTCATGAAAGTAGCTCATTCCGGCTCGCATCTCATCTTGAGGAGTTGGAGGAGTCCTACGAATCTCATCCGTACGGAATGCAGCTTGAATCTACATAAGATTAAAGGAATGTAACGCCTAAGAATGTCATAGGACAATGAAAGCAATAACTTCAGTTTGGTGTTGTAGGTGCATCAAACTGCAATCTGTAGGTCTAGTTCAAAAGACTTAAACCTTATACTATTTGAATAGATTGTTCGTGGTTTTAACCGATACAAGATTCATTCCTTGAGAATCATTACGATATGTATTTACACAAGCGCATACCTCTCTTTGTAAAGCCTCATCAAGTTCCTGCTTATCATCTGGAGTTATGTCCTTTGCATACAACTGAGTCAAACAATTCCTTATCCTGAAATCAAGATTCAGGTTATAGATAGGCATTGCAATTAGGGGAGTGGAAGTCGAGACCTAACTAGACGAAAGTAGTACAGCTACAAACCTTCCATGCTTTTGAAGCAAAGATCGGCGGACAGATTGCGTGGGATGTGCAGTGAAGACCAAATCCACAGTCTGGTTCTTGAGAGCATCAAAGATTTCTTCAGGGGACTTATTAAATTGGCCCACAAGTCTCTTGATGGTTTCTTCAATGTCTGACTCAGTAGTTGCTGAGTTCTCATCTACAAAGTCTCCTTTCTTCAACTTAATCCTTCTCCTGTACGCGATTTGAACTTCCTCCGCTAAGTTCGCCAAGTTAAGCATATGAGAGAAGGATTTGGTAAGAACTATGGAGTCCCCTGCATCCAAACTTGTGATCACCTTCCCCAATTCCTCCAACTTTTCAGAGTCACGCTCCCCTTCGTACTCCGCGGACAGCTCGTAGCATTCCTGAACCTGCAAAAGAAGAAAGAAAGAAGCAAACTAATTTAGTAAGTATGAACACTCGAAATTGTGCAAATTGTATAATCAAGAAGAGAGGAAATAGTACAGTTTGTCTGATATCTTGGCCATGCAAGTCCTGCAAGATATCAAGAAAGCGGTCCAGTAACAGAGCATCATACTCCACAAGTTTGTCATCTTCAGACACTTTCCTGGGGGCCAACAACCTCAACTGTGCATCTATGGATGCCATTTTCTCCATTTTCTTGCAGGCCATTTGCGCTGTTCTGCTCTGTTCTGTTCTGTTCTTGGTCAAGAAGATTATGGATCTTCTAAATAGATTGGAAAGGAAAGTAAGGGGGTGATGGACAGTGGAAGAGGAGAGAATCCCGTGACATTTATAGTTGGAAACCCACCACCACAAAACAACAATCCAGTACCTTCCTTGCCTTCCTCTCAATAACTAACCTTTGCCCTTTGACACGGGAAAGGTCACTCATCTTTTCAAGAGTGCCAAGATTGTCAAGTACCAAAAGGACCACGGAACTCATGCTTTTCTTTCTTTTCTTTCTTTTTTTCTCAAGAAAAACCAGCTGGCCACTCAATGAACCACCACTCAATTTCTCATTCAGCCAATAATCTTTTTTTTTTGTCCCATGCCATGCATTATTTATTGAAGATATCCTCGTTATTTTCTATTGTAAGTGACACTAGTAAAATATGTATTTTAGCACTAATATGGCATAAATTAATTAAGAATATTGATGTCATTGGTTGATGTGGTAGACTAACATAAATCATTACATTTAAAGTTATTAACGGATAAATATAAGTGGTTGATGTGGTAAACATAAACAGTACATTTAAAATTATTTGTAGCTTGTTGGTGTGAGTAATTTTATACTACCCGTTATAAATACTTTACTCAGTAATAAATTAATTCAGTACGAATATGATTAAATTATAAATTTAAGTAAATGAATTTAGAGGTATTAGTAGTTGAGGAAAACAAAAGTTATTATAAATGCAACAAACCGATTGAAAAGTTGTAGTGGCGTGACTTCTAAATCTAGCCCAACCCAAAGTGGCTACGCCAACAAATTTATGGGTTTTTGGGCTAGTCCATTGGGCTTGAGGAGAAAGAGAAAGAAGAACCAAGCAAGTAAAAAAAAAAAACCAATTTATTAAAAAGAAAAAAGAGATAACCACCTATTTTTCCGTTAGATAATTTAGTACCCAACGTTTTTATCGTTAGACAATTAAGTCACCCACTTATCAACAACTCTTCACTAACATTATTAAAATTCCTCTTTTGGCTTTAAATTCCTCCGTGAAAAAATGTGTATATAACGTGCCTTTTACGTGATTTTTTATTCATTTTCTTCCTATTTAATTGTTTTATTTATTGAAGTCAATTTTAAGGAATGGAAAAATAAGAAAGAGAAGGGGAAGAAGGGTCGTAAATTTAGGGATTGGAATATTAGGGTTTTTGTTCTTAGCTGATAACTGAAAAATTATAAAGGTAGTGAATTGCAATTAAAGATGGAGAGTTCAATGGAGGAGATAAGTGGGCAATCTCGGAGCCGATGTGTGCTGTGTCGGTGCAATATTGCAGCTAGGGTTAGAACGAGCTGGACAAACGCAAACTTAGAGAGATTTTTTCGGTTGCTTCAAGTATAAGGGTGTTGCATCACACATTCGAAGGGGAAACGATTGCGGGTACTTTGCGTGAAAGGATCCATCGATATGCGAGAGAGGTCGTGCATTGCTCTCGATATTATTGCCAAAGATTGAAGCTGCTCGATTGGAGGTTGTGGAAAAAGGAGAACAGGTTGAAGTTTTTCTTAAAACTATCATGGATGACTTTCATCGGTTTTGGAGTTTCGATCGAGTTGTTTGAGATGATGAAGTATTGATTTAAGGAAAAGACTAATATAATGTATTAGATTTACGATTAGTTGAATTGGTGGTGGTAGTACTTAGGGGTGTTCACGGGCCAATTCGGGCCGCTTTTTGGGCTAAGACTGGACCGAACCGAACCAAAAATTTCCGGTTCTGTCCACCGGATCGGACAATTACAATCCGGTCTAGATCGGTTCTAGCTTTTCCGGGTCGGACCGGGTCGGTTCCCAGTTCTGACCCGGAAATTTTTACTTTTTTTTTACTTTTTTAATTTTGTAAAATTTTCCAGCAATAACAGCCGTGTTCATCGGTTTTTTGGAATTTCTGAATTTCCGAAATTGTCGGGTTCGGGTATTCCGAAATTTCCGAAATTCATCCCAACCCGAACCCGAAAATCTCCACCCCGAACCCGAATTTCCGAACTCGAAATTTCCGGGGCATAGCAGCCAACCCAACTACCCAACCCTAATCTTTCATCTTCTTCCTCCAAAGTAATCACAGCAACATGAAATTCCAATTCAACCACAAAACAACCTAAGAGAACACCAAAA
>NBIL01091145.1:0-20394 GCA_002752925.1 Viola pubescens var. scabriuscula | reverse complement strand
CCGTTTTAACTAAACAAAAATGTTGAACCTCCATACATCAACAATGCCAATGAAGTTGAGAATTCAATCGATGCACAAACAGAAGTCGAAAACATTCTTGAGATTCGAGAACGAGACAGGTTTGCTTGATAGAGAGCCTGTTCCGGACCTGAATATTCCTTTGAATTCCCAACAAAATTCTGATAGGACCAACCTCATCACAGTGCAGAGTATGTTTGTTCTTCTTTTGAATAAAAATAAAACTAGTTTTTTTATAAGAAAATAATTAAACTGTTGAAACCAACCTCTTGCTATTTTGCCAATGATAGAACTAGTGCTATTCATAAGCAATGTATCAAAACCATCTTTTTCATTATATTAGTGTCAAAGTGCCGTTAGGCACAAGGAAATGCTGATGTTTTCTCAAATCCCACCTCATTTTGGAACTCTTTCTCTGGAACTTCATGTCGTGAATATCAGATTTCCTTAGAATCTAGTAAAATATATACAGGAAATGCATGCTGCAACAGCTGCTGGCAAGGGATGTGATGCAGGTTTGAAGAACAAAGAAACTATTACCCAGGCATCAACTGCTTTGACTACCTCCAGTCCTGCAGGTATAGGCCTCCATTAACTTTACTTGCATAAAAGACTTGAGTGTATTAAGGAACATAACAGATTAATATGTTGTAGGCAGAAGGAATTCCTCCGCTCCTTTTGGGAACTGTAATGCTGCAAAGCTTCAGGTTGATGCCAAACTTGTAGGTCGTAATGCAGAAGTTAGCAACACTCCACCAAATGAGGTGTTCCCTGGACTTTTAAGTCCTAATGATGGTAAACAGTCAGGTAAACAATGCTTGGGACTCATGAATAGCATAATTGTATCCAACATTTCTATAATGTTCTAGGAAAAAGTTCTGTCTTTGATAGGGTACAAAGCAATACTCCTCCCTTTGTTGGTGCAGGTGCAGTCAATCTATTTTCCCTTTTAACGTCTCTACTTCTTTTTCCCTGTAATTCGGTTGTATCGAGTGGTGCTCTGATAGCAAAGGGAAAGGGACTTTCAACTTTGAACCTTTTGGTGGAAACAAAAGCACGATAAATCTCTCCTTTCCTGCACCCAAACGTTTGAAATTGGATTAAGATTATGGTATAATGGCTCGGCCCTTCTGTCAAATTTAGCCGTGGTTCCTTTGTCGTTGTGTAGGATCCATCCTGAAAATTGTTCTATTAACTTTTTCTGAAACCAATTTGGTGTGAAACATCTAGTTGTGTGTTATTTCACGTAATCAGATAGTGGACAGATTGGTTAATATTTCCCTCACAGTTAAAGGTGCAGCAGCAATAGGTCAAGATATTGAAGCGTTGGCACTTGTTTTACTACCACTGAAAAGATTTTCAAAAGATTCCCAACATGCCTGCAGGTAAATTTAGTTACATTCCTCATCCAATTGAATAACATTTCTGACTACCATTCTATACCTTGGTTGGACTTTATAGCTCATTGAATTGCTACAACAGGAGCTTTATTTTTTTGGTTGCTTAAGATTCTTGTTATTGCCTTAGAATTTAAAAGCCAAGCTGTAGATTATGTTGGATTAAATATTCGTATCAAACTCATATAGGGATCAACATGTCCTTACTTCAAAGCAGTCACTGAGCATTATTTCAAACTTAGCCGCTGCCGCCTGCCGGTGCAATTCATTCTGTGGGGATACTCGATGAGATCTTACCTGAACTTCCTGATTTCACTGCCATAATAATCAGCAGGAAGTCCAATGAACTTAATGACTTGATTGGAAAGGTATGCAGCCTTTTGTATTTATTAAGAGACTTCACGTTGTATGAGTGCCAGCACGCATACCGCCTGAATTCCTTTAATATTTTGAGTTGGTGATCAATGTCTTTTGGCTTGATCTTTGTGATTTTAGTAAAGAGAAATATAATTGAATTTTTTTTTACATTCATGTTTAATATGTAATTCTATATTTTTGACGGTGCTGTTCATTCATTTTCACAGATTTGTAAGTGGATTTTCCGGAACCGTTGCTAATCTTTCAACTACTATCTCTCCCTTTTCTAGTGAAACTGTGTATTATTGCATGATTGAATGTCTTTGATCACTACTGCATGTGGTCAAGTCTTTGCTGGTTGATAATTAGTTGCGGCTAATGTTACTGTAATTGTTAATTTGCAGAGTTTTTGTGTCATTAAACTCTTGTTAGATCAACGTGGAACTGGTACTGCAACTTCATGTTTTAAGCATTGGGTTGCCTTGACTGAATTTTTTTCGCAGGTAAAAGATATTTTAGTTTATAAATTCGCTCTTTGCACCAATGGTCTCCAATTTTTTTAGCTCGTGTTCTGGTGAATGATTAGGTTGCTGGGGGCAATGATGATGCTTCCGGAAGGGTTCTGTTTGAATCCATTGCTTGCATTACAGCCATGTTAACTGCAGTAGCTCAAGGTCTTAAAGCAACATCAGTATATCCCGGCGCTGAACCAGCTTATACTAGTGCCATGAATGAAACAATGAGGGGGATTTTAGATCATGCTAAGACATGCGGATTAGTCGAGCAATTATGCATTTGCTTAGCAAAATCAGGGTCAAGTCTTATTTCAGGTTCTTTGAACATGGTGCATGCCGCTTGCGAGGCTTGTAAAGCGATCTGGACATTTATAGACGCAATGGAAACTATTTTCATGAAAGCAAATGCCTATTTGTTTCCATTGAATGCTTTGAGAAGTCATTCTCTACTCAGACTTGACATTCAGGATCAAGGACAACGTTCACTGGTTGGGACAGATTCAGCAAGAATCATTGATGTGGTGACAAGGGCACTCCTGAGATCAAAAGCCATGCAAGTGGCTATATTACCTTCAGCAACAGCTAGAGGCTCCCCTGTCGGCTAGTATTCAGGTATTTTCTTGTACCCATATTTTTCATATTACCTTTGAGCTGTTTTAGGAGCTACTAGTCTCTATTACCTATGTATCTGTATTCATATTACTGAGCATGCTTTCATAAATGTTGCAGCTCTTGTCAAGGTGCTGTCTCCATAATGCAATGGTTCCTGGTGTTCTTTGCGGCTTGCCTAGTTCTCTGCCTGTGACTACCGTTGTTAGTGGAGGAGGAGATAGAACTATTGTTTCAGAAATATTTTCTATTTTATCCTTATGTGCCTCGTCCTTAAATAAAGATCCTCAAATGGGTGACGCAAGCAACATGAAGAGTAGATTAGCGAATCCTTCTGCCATAGTTTTGCATGCTTCACTTATTCTTGCGACAGTTGCCCAATGTTTGAAATCAACGGGAAGAAATTCTGCATTATTTATGCTCACAACCTCTCCAAAGAAGCAGCAATCTCGACTTTCAGTTCTTGCGTTTCATTTTTCGCCTGATGATAGAATGAAAACTTCATTGCAGCCTCACTCTGCATCAGCCATGCTGGCTCTTGCATCTATTCTATCCCTTGAAAGTGGAGCTTCTGTTGAGTCTTCCATCTCAGAAATTGCAGTTCCTTTGATTCCTCGAACTGCCACACTCTGTGAACAACTCAGAGTTTCTTCATGCAACAACAATGTAGTGTATCCTGATAACACTAACGGTGTTCTCTCATATTGGCATGGCCTCAGGGATGGATGCGTCGGCTTGCTAGAATCCAGACTAAGATGGGGAGGACCCTTAGCTGTGCAGAAGTTATGTGCTAGTGGCATCCCTCTGCTTCTTGTGGAAATGCTAGCCTACAGTCCTTCAGTTACCCCTCCTTATGGAACTGATGGTACAGTAGACCAAATTGGGTTATCCCCTATTGGAGTTGTATGGACTATTTCATCAATATGTCACTGCCTTTCTGGAGGAGCTCAGATTTTTCGTCAGGTTTTGGTCAATGGTGAACACATCAAGCTCATCTCTAATTTGATATCTGATGTTCATCTCAAGCTTGTCAAGAGGTGGGGTGGTCCAGGTGGGGGGAAAGATGGAGCCAGAGATCTAATAAGTGCAGTGATTGATCTCCTAGCTTTCCCTTTTGTAGCTGTGCAGAATGCTCCTGGTTTGCTATCTGCCACTGCGTCTGTAAATAGCGGGTTCCTTCTCAACATGGGTTCACCTGGTGCAAGAATATGCATGGAAGATAAGGATATGGCTAAAGCAATACAGGAAGACATGGGAAAGTATCTAAAAATTCTTCTCGAGGTTAGATCTTTTTTTGCTTTCATGCATCCTTTTTTGGTCATAAGTTGGAATATTGCAGGTCTTGTCATTCATGATTTATGTTGTAGCATCATGGAGCATTTGTCGTCCTTTTTCTCTCTCCAGAGTCATACATGACAAGAACATTCACCCTTTACTGTTTTACTGCAGTGCATGAATATTTTTATTGCACCACGGGCAAATATTTAAAAGATTATACTGGATGGTGCAACTGTAATGGACTAGCCCCTCTTTTAATGAAGGCTCCTTTTTTCTCTTCATACTTCATTTGAAATATTTCCTGAGAATTGCTACAGAGACGCGCATAATAGTGACCTTGTATATTCAAGTTCTTGTTCTGAATATCCATTTGAATCATTGCACAACTTTGTTTCTGGTGTTTTTCAAAAACAAAAGGGAAAAAAGGAAAAAATAACTGTTTCTTGTCCCTAGCATTAGAAGGCCAGATAGTGTATCATTTCTTGTCATATAAAAGTTTCCTACTTGAATTAACTGCCAGATTCAACTTCACAAGTCTTTTCCCATAACATCTATACAAGGATCCTACCCCTTGCTTCCAAATATTTCAGGTGGGAGTGCCTATCATTATTCTTCGATGCTTGGAACACATGGAGTTAAAAGATATGGGAAGGCCAGTTGCATTCCTTGCCAAAATGATAGGTCACAAACCTCTTGCAGTTCAACTTGTGGGCAAAGGCTTGTTAGATCCTGACAGAGTAAGAAGATTGCTTGATAGTTCGAGTCCGAGAGAAGTCATACTGGATGTCCTGATGATAATTTCTGATCTAGCTCGTATGGATAAGGTTAGTTTTGTTTCTCCAGTAACTTTCTTCACAGACAGTGGTTTATTGAACAGAGTTAACCAGTTCTCATCTTGCCATCCTGACTGGTAGAATCATAATATAAAAAGTCAGTAGTATTCATTTCCTGCTTCATCTGCTTGAATTTTACTGGCATGCAGGGTTTCTATGACCACATTAATGGGGCTTCTGCATTGGGATTCTTGAGGGACTTTCTTACACATGACGATCCAAATGTACGTGCGAAGGCTTGCAGTGCAGTAGGGAACATGTGTCGGCACAGCTCCTACTTCTATGATTCACTAGTAAGTAAACTAGAAGAGTTTTGACAAATATCAAATACACAGACAAATATCAAATACACATATATATAGTTCAAGATATCACATTGTTTTCTTTCATGTGATGTGCCTTCTTCTCGGCATTCACAGGCATAAATGATCAGCTGCTTTCTAAGGCTTGAATCATGGTACACTTTCTCAGTAGTTTAATTTGATTTTGTAGGCAAGACATCAAATAATCAGCCTTCTGATTGATCGATGTGCTGATCCAGACAAACGCACCCGGAAGTTTGCGTGTTTTGCTGTAAGATCCTTACCGAGGATATCTATCTTTTTAACTAACACCTTTTCCCCACAGTTGAGCTTGTTTGATGAGACCAAAACCTGAAAGTAATTCACGTTTTGTGGCGCGCCTAATCTCTTTCTTTACAGATTGGAAATGCTGCCTACCACAATGACACATTGTATGAGGAGTTGAGAACATCCATACCACAACTATCAGATTTGTTGGTCGCAGCTGAGGAAGACAAGACGAAAGCAAATGCTGCAGGCGCATTGAGTAATCTTGTTCGCAACTCCAACAAGCTATGCGAAGACATTGTCTCCAAAGGAGCTATGCAGGTATGGAAATATGCTTAACCTTTTGCATGTTGTCATTGGTTTTCGGATCAAGAAACATCACGATAGATGCATTACAAGCGAGCTTTGTATTTCATAATGAACAACTTACTAAACTTATAGATTTTACATCATTGTTTGTTTATTACCTCAGGCTTTGTTAAAGTTGGTGGTTGACTGCTCAGCAGTAGCCCTCAACCCAAGCAGGAGAGATGCCGTAAATGAATCACCATTAAAGATCGCTCTTTTTTCGTTGGCGAAGATGTGTGCGTATCCACCCTGCAGAGAGTTCCTCCGCTCATCGGAGTTGGTTCCGGTGATCGGACAGCTTCGGCAATCCCCAGAATCAACAATTGCTAATTATGCTTCTGTTATTATCAAAAAAGTTGCTGATGCTGCTTGAAGTTGAAGCTTCGCATGGAGAAATGAGATAGATATTCACCGTTATTGTTATACAAGCTATATATATATATGATCTCAATAGCTTGATTTTCCACTAATCAATAAAACGGTGGTGTACTTCAGTTTCAACTGAAAAAACCAAACTTATGTTTGTGGATTAGTTAACCAGGGATTCTTAATTTTAATATCTTTATTTTTATTTTTTGTTTCCCCGGCATAATCTCGTTCGAGCATTATAAAACGAAGAACGACTCTATCGATATAATTTTCTCTATTTCCGAGACTCAAGTAATATTTTTGATGGGAAGAGTTTATATAATATAGTATATATTTAATATATATATGTATTGAAATTGGAACTGAGGATGTCGATTTAACTAAGTAATTATTCTTATTACCTATCAACGTACTATACTTTTTCCTTACAGATATTTAACCACAACTTTTTTAAAGATTTTATTGCCTGTACTGTACTAAAAGATAAGGAGTTTGTTCCCCTACGATAAATAAAATGAATCCATTGAATAATCTTTCCTTCCAAAAGGCCAAAGAGAATATTTCCTTTAAAAAAAAAAACATTAAATTTTAACATTATAAATTAGAATTTCTCACTATTTGAAATTTTGAAGGGAAGGTATTTTTAGTAAATAGTTATTCTATTATGTTTTTAATAATGTATGAGGATTCAAATAATAACTTTTCTTGCCGAGGTAAGAATATGAAACAATTTATGCTCGTTAGATACTTTCTCCGGACTCTAATAAACGACGTTTTGAAATAGTAAAAATTCGTAGGATAATGATCTTAGATCTTATTTTATTCCATATTGATTCATTTTTACTCCTAATTTTCACTCAAATTACCACACCATCATCAAATTGGGTTGATGCATAATTTTTTTGGGTCATTTGCATAAAATATATGGTTCGAAAAAAATAAAATGACAAGTAAGAATCCGTAGAAAAATGACAGTTATTGAAGTCGAGAGGGAGTAATTTTTTATCATTTTTATTATTTTATGATTAAAAAATTCACAAATTACCAGATCTGCTTATTTTCAAACGAAATTGGTCTATAAAATTATTTATGTTAGTTAAATAAATTTTGATCTGATGATTTAGGACCGGATTATTCCCAAACGAAATTGGTCTTTTGATGAAAAGATAAAAAGAAATATTTAAAAATAAAAAAGTATTTATTCCACCGGAAAATGATTTGAAAAAAAGTTTCACCTTTTTTTAAACTTAAAGAAAAGAAAAGTCATCCTGGTGGTCAGTGGATGGCTAGCAAGCAATTACAGAGGAACTTTACATTTTCTTGTGCTTAGAGAGAGAAAGTGGAGTGTCAGGACGCAAAACAGCACAACCTTTGTCCTTTTTCTTCTGGTTTTGGAGAGAAAAAAAGAATTCATAAATAAAATATATACTCTCTATAAAAAGGATTTAGAGAGAGAAAAATACAAAAATCAAACCAAAAAAACATATATATAAGTGAAAAAGTGGAGAGAGAAAGGGGAGAGAGAGAGAGAGAGATAGTGAGCGGTTGTTGCTGCAGAGTTTTACTGCTGCAACAGCACAAACCTAACAGAAAACTTGAGAATATTATTATTAGAAGAAAGCTAAAGAACGTAAACCCTAACCCTAGCAGCAGTATTCTCATTTTGCTGCTTCGTGCTTTGTTCAACTGTTAGGCTGGTTTTCTCCTACCTCCCTCTTTGTTCAAAAGGAAAGTTAAGTACACATCTCGTTATTTGTTGTGTTGCGCTGCATATTTTGACCTATTTTATGCTTTTCCTGAATCCTTGTAGTACAATTTCTTGAGAATTGGGTGTTCTGTAGTTTTGTTAGATTGTTGTGAATCCGTGTTCTTGTTTTTCTTTTCCGCCAAATTGGGTCTATGCTACTTTGAATTTGGAGAGGTTAATTCTCAGTAGCCAAAGAAGAAGTACTCTGTCGAAGGAATACTTTCTTCTGGGATTTGAAGGAAAAAATAGTAGCCGAAGAGAAAGGAGAATTATTGAGCTTTCGGGACTTGAGGGGCGAGGCTTTGAGGGTGAGTGCTGTTGGATTTCAATAATATCGGTGCCCATTGTCTAATATAAGATCATTGCACTGGAGCGTTTAGGGATACCCGGTACCATGTCTTCATTAAGTAGGGAATTAGTGTTTCTAATCTTACAGTTCTTGGATGAGGAGAAGTTCAAGGAAACAGTTCATAAGTAAGTATGCTTTTCTTTTAGGATGTTTCATGTCATTTCAGATTCTGTTTTGATGCTGAGAAAATTTGGGAAGGCTAAACAAAATAAGAGATGTATGGCCATATAAAGCGGGCGCTTAATGGAAATATGCCAACATATTGTAGTTGGCATTTCACAGAGACGGTTTTTGATTTCTCTGGTGCCTACTAAACTGAAGATTGCATCAGTTTTAGGGCATTTTTGAAGCTTCGTAAATACTTATATGGTGCACACCATATTGTGGCCAGGTTTAGTTCAACTTCCCAAAATTTCTCAGCAGGAAATGGGGCATAAGGAGCTTAGAAATGCCTTAATTGCTATTCTCTTTTCTAATGTAATTTGTTATCATGTACTGCTTTTAAAGGTTAGAGCAAGAGTCTGGTTTCTACTTCAATATGAAACATTTTGAGGATCAAGTCCAGGCAGGCGAATGGGATGAGGTTGAGCGGTATTTGTGTGGGTTCACCAAGGTTGAAGACAATCGCTACTCTATGAAGATATTCTTTGAAATAAGGAAGCAGAAATACTTGGAAGCTCTTGATAGGTTAGCTCTATATATTTTGCTATATTGTTCTTGAGTATTCAAATGTACGCCACTGATTTATGTTCCAATTCACTTGAGACTGCCATTCTATAAGCTGATGAGTAAAACAAGAGATTCTGTAATATATCACTAATTGGTTATATGCTCTGTGATATACGGCATTGACTTATCAACTTTGGTTACGTCAATTCTTTGTTTCCTGCCACCAGACAGGATCGGGCTAAGGCTGTTGAGATCCTTGTCAAGGACCTTAAGGTCTTTTCATCCTTCAATGAAGAACTTTTCAAGGAGATCACCCAACTGCTTACTCTTGATAATTTTAGGTACTTAGGGTTGCTTCTTCATATTGTCAATTTTGATGGCCATCCATGCAATAAATTTTGACACTTGCTCTTTGGGATCAGGCAAAATGAACAGCTTTCAAAATATGGAGACACAAAATCTGCTCGAAGCATCATGCTAGTGGAGCTTAAGAAGCTCATTGAAGCGAACCCACTGTTTCGAGACAAGCTTGCATTCCCAGCCTTCAAAAGCTCACGTTTAAGAACATTGATAAACCAAAGGTTATACTTTCTTATTCTTCTGCTGGTATATGTGTAACAAAAAGTTTGTTGCAAATGTATATTTGGTGGAAATTCTTTATTGGTGTCCTTTTGTTGTCTCAATCTTAGTTACATACAATCATAATCTGTAGTGGATTCAACCTCCATTCTTGGATGTTATTTTCTGAAGTCTCATTTTCCTATGTAAATTTGCAGTCTAAATTGGCAACATCAGCTTTGTAAGAACCCTCGTCCAAACCCTGATATTAAAACACTCTTCACGGATCATTCTTGCACTCCTACGACTGCAAATGGAGCTCGTCCTCCTCCTCCCACAAATAGCCCCATTGTGGGGCCAATTCCCAAGGCTGGAGCATTTCCCCCTATTGGCGCCCACGGTGTAAGCATTTTTTTCTCTTCAATTTGCTGTCCCACTGTGGGCACCTGTTGATGACTTCTCATCTAGTTCTTGCAATGACATGTATCATGCAGCCATTTCAACCTGTAGTTTCCCCATCTCCCAGTGCTATTGCTGGGTGGATGTCAAGCACTAATCCTTCTTTGGCACACCCAGCTGTGGCAGCAGCGCAGCCGAGTCTTATGCAGCCTTCTAATGCAGGTGAAGTTATGTCTAATATGTGTATCTATTGGCTTTAGCATGCTCAGTGAAATTGAACCTTTTTATGGATCTGTGAAGCTGCATTCTTGAAACACCCAAGGACACCCACAGGTATTGTGGGGATGGATTATCAAACAGCTGACTCGGAGCACTTGATGAAGCGCATGCGGACTGGTCAATCTGATGAGGTACAAAAATTCAGTGTTCCTTCCTTTGTTTTCTGGTAGCCAGGCTGTTAAACGTACTCGATTCATCTTCATTTGGCAGTGCTGTAATCATTATCTGGCTTTTTGTATCAGGTGTCATTTTCTGGTGTTGCGCATACTCCCAACGTGTATTCGCAAGATGACCTTCCGAAAACTGTTTTACGAACTGTTAATCAAGGATCTAATGTCATGAGCATGGACTTCCATCCACAGCAGCAAACCATCCTGCTAGGTTGATACCTGATGATATATTGCTGGTCAAGACTATAAAGTAGAGTTGCAATTTTTTTCACTAGGAGTTATATTGATGGAGATTTTGATTACCTTTTCTAGTTGGCACAAATGTTGGTGACATAAGCCTTTGGGAAGTTGGCTCTCGGGAAAGGTTGGCTCATAAACCATTCAAAGTTTGGGATCTTTCAGCTGCTTCAATGCCACTGCAGGTATAACGTATTCTATCCTACTGGAGGCATTATTAAATTTTGACAGTTTCTTCTTTTGATTGGATCATGGGCAAACCCCTGATTCTTTATTGTGTTACTAATGATGATTCTGATCTATTGGTTCATCTATCAATGAAGTAGGCAATTTATGACTTGTTAAGTAAATTAACCATTTCTAACGGTTTTGGAATGGTGTCTGATTCTTCACTTTAATTGGATTTAATTATGCTGCCAGACTGCGTTGTTGAATGATGCTGCTATATCAGTAAATCGTTGTGTTTGGGGACCTGATGGACTGATGCTTGGTATGTACTGAAATTTGTGTCCTTGATGACCTAATAATGTTTCCAACTGGTTCTAGTATCAGATTGCAGGACGTCTAATTGAATAATAATTTGTTGCAGGTGTTGCATTCTCAAAGCATATAGTGCAGATATACACATACAATCAAACTGGAGAACTTAGGCAGCATTTGGAGGTAAACTCCCTGATAATGTCATGGCTGGGATAATGAATGATATAATTGACCACTCAATCTTATCTTTTAGATCGATGCTCATGTTGGTGGTGTTAATGATATTGCATTTGCTCATCCCAACAAGCAACTATGTATTGTCACGTGCGGCGATGACAAGATGATTAAGGTATTGATTTCAGAGTTTGTCTGGTTTTTGTATGGCAATAAAATTTGGAGTCTTCTCATGATAGTTCCTGATTGAAAGGTATGGGATGCTGTTGCTGGACGCAGACAATATACGTTTGAAGGCCATGAAGCTTCTGTTTATTCAGTCTGTCCTCATTATAAGGAAAATATCCAGGTGAATTTCTATGGTTAGCAGGTTTCTTAGTTCGGGTTTAGTTATTTCATGTTGTATGTTGTCTTAACCCTGACACTTCTTTATCAGTATGACTGGTGGTTGAAAGTTCTCGTCACTGTGAACTGCTGTATTATCTAACTCATGCGGTCTACATGTGCAGTTTATTTTTTCTACAGCAGTCGATGGGAAGATTAAAGCTTGGCTATATGACTCTGTGGGATCTAGAGTGGATTATGATGCTCCTGGACTTTGGTGCACCATGATGGCATATAGTGCCGATGGTAGCAGGTAACCATAGCTGTGATAGAGACTGACTTTTGTTTTTTTTGCTTGTCTGCTGTATGATTTGTGCCTTTCACTGTTTGGCTAAGGTTATTTATATCATTTGTGCCTACTACTCTTGTTTGCTTTATTGATTTTCAGATTTCCTTGTTCATCCTTTTTGAAGTTTGGTTTTGGTAGTCCTTCTTAACAAACTGGCTTAAGGGGTCTATTACATTTCGCTAGGTTCTTTATAGGATTTGCTCAGATGTATTGGAGCTTAACTTGGAGTCAGGCACTCCATATGTCATTATTGGTAGAACTCTAGACAGCTCTGAAGATTCTGTTTGAGATAAGAGTAACACACTTTGGTCTTTTGTCCTATGGTTTGTGCTGAGGGAACGTGGTTTTGCCTGTAAGATGCATATAATTCTTGTGCCTTCATTAGACCAATTGCATGTCTTAAATATCTGCAAAGCATGTAGAAGCCTTGTGTGATGGCATGACTTTCCCATGGATAAGGTGGTTACTGCCATCCCCAAGGACATGATGTACGTAACACATCGTGCGTAGAGCAGTGTCTTCAGAACCTGCTTCCAGCTTCATGGTTGTTAGTGTAAAAGGGTCATTTCTGTCACACATGGCATCCAAGCTTGTGGATGTCTGAACCAAGCACGAGTCAGTTTATTTCAACTTCTGTTGTAGCTTTCGTAGCAATGCATGAGTCAGTTTATTTCAACTTCTGTTATATTTTTTGTAACAATATGTAAGCTCATACATGAATGCCTTAATAAAATGTTAACAAGAATGTGAACTTGTTATATGTTCTGCAGGCTTTTCTCCTGTGGAACTAGTAAAGAAGGAGAATCCCACCTAGTTGAGTGGAATGAGAGTGAAGGATCTATCAAGCGAACATATCTTGGTTTCAGGAAGCGGTCTTCAGATGTTGTTCAATTTGACACAACAAGGAGCCGCTTTTTAGCTGTGGGTGATGAATTCCAGATTAAGTTTTGGGATATGGATAATACCAACATGTTGACATCTACTGAAGCAGATGGGGGTTTGCCTGTTAGTATTACTCTACTTTCTTTTTGATAATAGGATTGAAGTCTTTTTTCCGCCGGTATTTGAGATCATAAGGGTTCCCTTTTTTTATTTGGTTTTTCCTCTTGCAGGCTAGTCCTAGACTTAGATTCAACAAGGAAGGTTCATTATTGGCAATCACAACAAGTGATAATGGTATCAAGATATTAGGAAACGGTGATGGATTGCGCCTGTTAAGGATGCAGGAGAGCAGGGCTATAGATAAAAATCGAAGCCCATCTGAACCCATTAACTCTAAGGTAGCTGTGCGCCTTGGTGTTATTGACATATTAATTTGAATTGTTTCTGAGCAACATCTCTGGTTGAATACTGTTATTTGCAAAACCATTGACCTTTGACCTGTTCAAATGTGCACCAAATCTGCCATAGTCATCAGATTATTAACACACCTTCGTGTAACAAATGCATTATTCAATCTTGTCAAACTGGTGGCTCAATGGTCTCATGTCCATGAACCCTTCATGGATCTACTTGTCACCTTGAGCAATGAATTGATGTCTTCTGTCACCACTACGCAAATATAATCTGCAGTGCCATGTTCCCATTCTTATTGTAAATACTGCATTGGCCTCAACTGCTACTCTTGTCGGTTGCCACAACTACCAAATGACTTCACATTCCTAAAACTTTATGTTCACAAAGAAAGTTATGGATTACGATTCTTTGATTAGAAAATTATGAACTTATTGGAAACCAAACAAAAAAAGGGTGAACAGTTTTATCAACACCAACAAACCCTTGGATTTTAATGGAACCTGAACAAGCACTTATTAAAGAAGGCTTGAGATGTTTATTTTTTATGCACATCCATGCTATGCTTTCTTTTTTTTCTTAAATTATATAGTATGACATAATTTCTTTGCATTGCTCTTCTAGTTCTATTAAGGTTTCTTACGTCCTTTTTTTGCAGCCACTGATTGTTAACGCACTAGGGCCTGGGACAAATGTTTCTTCCGGCATGGGTCCAATGCTAGAACGCATGGATAGGATCCCACCTGCTGTTTCTATCGGCAATCTTGTAAGTGCAGTTTATTCTAATTGGGACTTTGAAGCTGTTAGCACCATCTAGTGTCTGATTCTTATGTTGGGTGAGATTACAGGGTAACATGGATAATAGCAGGTTTGTTGATGTTAAACCTCGAATTTCCGATGATGGGGACAAGATCAAAAGCTGGAAAATCCCTGATATTGTGGACCCATCCCAACTCAAAGTTCTGCGATTGCCTGATCCCATTGCAGCTGGCAAGGTAGGTGGTTGATCGATAAGATTAATTATTAATCATTTTCTTGTGTTAAATTATGGGGGGAGTTTTATGAATATTTGATTGTGGCTTTTTTCTCTTTACAATTTTGGCAGTTTTCTTTGGTTACTTATTTATTTTAGTGTCATCCTACCTTAGACTCTATCGGGGCTTCTACTTTACTGGAAAATATGAGCTGTAATTATTCGAGTTTTATTGCCCCCTCCTAGGAAAAGAATTTCATGTCATTTTTTTTTTGGAATATGCCTTTAGATTTGTAGTTTGTCTATCAGTAATGGTCAAGTATTAGGGAAGAGAAAATTATGAGAGCAGGGGCTCGTTAGTTGTCCCTTCTAACACTGAAAATTTCCAATACAGCTTGCATCTAAACACGTGTTTGAGGAATTTTTCTTTATAAAATCACTATTTATGTAGTATTCTTAGTTTAGTGGCCATATCATTGTGCTGGGATGTGGGCCTATCTAGTGTTTCAGATTCTATTTTCAATGAGTGATGATATATGACAGTTTATGGATTGTGGGGGCTATGCCTCCCTCCAAATCCTCCCCTTCCTCTAGCAAACAAAGCCTTGTGGCCTCCTCTGATATATGCAGAAATAGGGTTGTTCTAACTCCTAAGATGCTGTACTACATTTCCCTCTCTCTCACATTCTAATTTCTATGATGCTGTAGATACATCTGTCTCCCTCTCTTGAATACACTGACACATGCTGACACAAGAACCAAGTGGATGTGCTAACATCTAAACACATGGACATGTATTAGCTTCGCGTATATTATCTAATGGGTTAGTGATTGCAGGTCGTACGTCTGATCTATACTAACTCTGGCCTAGCCCTATTGGCCCTCGCCTCTAATGCTGTTCACAAGCTTTGGAAGTGGCAGCGCAATGAAAGAAATCCATCAGGAAAGGTTATGCTCGTGTTTTTGATGTTCAAGTATCTTCTCTATTAGTCATTGTTTCTCTTACTTTTTTGGTTTCTAATGCCTCAAAGTCAACTCTTGTAGGCCACTGCATATGTTGCACCACAGTTATGGCAGCCTCCGAGTGGAACTCTTATGACAAATGATGTAAATGATAATAAACCAGCTGAAGAGTCTACTGCCTGCATTGCATTGTCCAAAAATGATTCTTATGTCATGTCTGCATCGGGTGGGAAAGTCTCTTTATTCAACATGATGACATTCAAGGTTTGTCATTGCTATATTTATCCCGTTTCCTGATTGCAAGTTGAGATCTGTTCATAATTTTTAATTCTTAACATCTGCTTGGAGTGATTTAATGAAAAATGCTAAATTTTTCCCTAGGTCATGACGACATTTATGCCCCCACCTCCTGCAGCCACATTTTTGGCCTTCCATCCTCAAGATAACAATATAATAGCCATTGGCATGGAGGACTCCACTGTCCAAATATATAATGTCAGAGTTGATGAGGTGATGCATCTGTGTCTGTCTATGGGTTCGCTTTTTCTTCTGTTCCTAATCCCTCTCTTACTTCCTATCCTTTCTTCTCTCAATCATATCTCATTTTGTACAGTGACGTAGTTACCTTTCTGCTGGTTGCTAATGCTAGTACTTGCTCTCTTTTTTTGCTTTCAGTCTGGCTCCTCATAACTTTCAACTTTCAAGATAAAATTTGGACACCAATAATCAATTATTTTGTGTGCCGTGGCTTTCTACCTTAAACTGACCTTGTATTATTTTCACATTGCATTTAAAAAAAAAAAAAAAGACTCAATGTGAACTTGCATAATTGTGCATGCACTTTTTGAATAGTTGAATTCTTTGATATTTATGTAAGTAACCATTAAAATTTTGATAAACAAGAAGCAAAAATGTTATTCATGTTCTCTGTTCTGGAAGTCAAGATTTGAGTGTGACGGAAACTATTGAAACCATAACCATAACGGGCTTGCCGTTTAAAGTCAAGCTTGAAGGCATAAACAGACTCAGAAATGAAACACTTTCTCTGTGCTCGATTTACTCTACAGCAATATTTAGCTTTTCTATTTTTAATCTCTTCTGGTGCATACTTACCTTTTGTTGTTGCCTTCAGGTAAAAACCAAACTTAAGGGTCACCAGAGTCGAGTAACAGGATTGGCATTTTCACAGAGTTTAAATGTGCTTGTTTCTTCAGGGGCTGATGCTCAGGTTAGTGGTTAATTGAAACATCACATACTACATTACGTTTCTTAAGTTGAACATACTTTTTTCTCGTTTTATTTTGACAATTTTTGAATTTTCATGGTGCTCACTTCAAGTCATATATTCCTTGCTTAACGCTATCCTAAGTGTGGAACTGTTGAGCAATTTTATAACTCTTGAGCCACTGGTTCCATGATGTGTATTGTAGATGCACACTCAAACTGGAATATGGCTTTTTATGTTCGTTAGGTTCAGTTTAAGGCATATTTTCATCGTTTTTTGTAGTAGAACTATAGAAGCACCTCTTATAAGATGCCAATTGAGCTTAACTATTTGGGTTTCAGTTGTGTGTGTGGAGCATTGACGGGTGGGAGAAAAAGAAATCGAGGTTCATACAAGCTCCAGCTGGTCGTCAATCCCCATTAGTAGGTGAAACTAAAGTCCAGTTTCACAATGATCATATGCATTTGTTGGTTGTTCACGAAAGCCAAATTGCCATCTATGACAGCAAACTTGAATGTTCCCGCTCAGTAAGTTATCCTTTATTGACTTTGGGTTCTTCTGATTTGTTAATTCATTTTTTTAAAGATTACTACTACCAGTGTCAAAGCAAGTTGGTTTATGAACTATCACAGTGTCAAAACAAGTTGGGTTTACTAAGCCAGAATGAAAAGGGCTGGCAATTCTTTAGAACCCAGTACAAATAAAACAAAGTGTTTACTTTTCATCTATCTATACATGCTTCAAATACTTTATGGTGATTTACTTTATATATAAACATTTAAAAGTTCAATCAATTAAATGTACTGTAAATCCGAGTTGTAGAACGATTAGCTCCAACCAAGCTGTGGTAGACTAAGCCTTGCCTGATCATAGATTGCCCCTAGCATATTCCTCTTATAGATGGAGAGAATTTTGACAAGACCGTATAGTGGCTTGATATCTTTTGGCTTGACACCATATTCCGTGCTCATTCTGCTTAATTAATTGGTCTCACTTGATTGAACTTTGTTGTCCTCCTTTGTGGGTGCAATTATATCAGTTGATCATTTTTTTACAATCTAAGGCATACCTATGCCCATATCTATTGAGGTTAATTCACTCCTTTATGGTAGGCTTGGAAAGTTTGTAGAATGTCCCAAAAGGAAATGGCAAATAAGATAGGATGGATAGTCTTGTTTGGATGTTTATTTTGTACACGAGCTTCCATTAATGTTTCTGATTTTTGTGTTCTGACCTTGTAGTGGTTTCCTAAGGATACGCTCAGTGCCCCAATTTCAAGTGCAATATATTCGAGTGATGGTTCACTGATTTATGCTGGCTTTTGTGATGGTGCTGTTGGAGTTTTCGATGCAGACAGCTTAAGGATTAGATGCAGGATAGCACCCTCTGCCTATATAACTTCAGCTGCAGTGAGGTAAGCAAAACTGTGTGGAGCTAAGGCATTATTTTGGTATGTCAAATAGTAATTCCCAGGTGTTTTCGACTGATATGACTACGGCTTTCCATATTGTAGTCTAATGTTCTGTTTGTTGTATAAAAAATTTGAGTAGTACAGTTTTCCATGTATTTATCCACTGTCTTATTGCAGTAGTAGTATTCCACACCCATTGGTTATAGCTTCTCATCCATCTGAAGCCAATCAAATTGCACTCGGCATGAGTGATGGCGCTGTACACGTGGTCGAGCCTTCTGATGTAGAGCTGAAATGGGGCGGACAATCATCTCAAGATAACGGGTCTCTTCCGTCTAATTCATCGAATCCTTCTCCCAGCGCGCAACAATCAGACCATCCCTCGAGGTGATGGTGCCTACGGATATAAGGAACACGGCATGCATCTACTCTGAGTTTTTGGTAGTTGCTCTGTTGCTCTCACTTTTTTTCTTCAGTAATCAATTGCATGAAACAATGGCCTGCTATTCATATTCGTTGTAAATCTCTCCTTCTCTTCTGTTGGTGGGGCCATTTTGTTGATTGGGCTACTTGGGGATTAAGAAAATTGTAAATTTTTTGTTGTCACTAAACTGTTGTTGGAAAAATAGCTACAAGGACGAGGTAGACAGGTTTTTAGTACAGTAGTTATTTACCGATACATGACGTTCCCTTGTGATGAGCTTGTTTTTAGTTTTATCATTTTCGTCCATCGGTTTTTCTGTGCATGACTTTAGCATTCTTGATTTCAAGTCCTCCACATTTTTCATGAAAGCCAATGCCAGTTGTTCAGACCAGAGCCCTGAATTGCTCCAAAAAAACGACGGTTCACTTTCGTAAGTATTGCTGTTACTACCATACCATGGTTATTGATGAAGAACTTCTGTAGTTGGTGGATTTAGGAGGTGCGAGTGCTCTCTCTGAGTTGTTGCTTGTTCGCGCCTTGGTGAACGCCGTACTCGTAAACGATGGGGTGGGCTCAGAATTACCTTATATTTTATGGCCGATGGATTTTACCATTTATGTAAAAAACGTAGGGTGTAAATTAACACTTGACTTAAGGCATAGCCATCCGATAATGATCTTCCTCGAAAAAACAATAAAGATATTAGAGTTCTACTATTCCCTAATCTAGCTAGGGAGTTTTTTAATGTTATTAATCCAAATATCAAATCAAGATGGTTGACCATTATTCACATGTTTGTAAATTCTGGTGACAAAAAAGAATCATTTTTGAAAAAAAAATGAAAAAAAAAATAAAACTTGAAAAAGGGAATTGAAAATATCAATTTTCTTTTCTGAAAGTAAATAATCAAAACTAAAACTATATATTCATTCATATTGTTGATTAATTGTACTTATTGTCATGATTTTTATTAGACCCAAATAAGAAGAGTATTGAAGGAGAAATTAAAACCAACCATTAAAAAAATGTACACTTTAGAGGAGTAAATCAAATCACAAACCGGTCCTATAGTAAGAAAATAACATCAAGTCATGCAAGGATTATAGGAAGTCAATATTTCTAGCTTTCATCCACAACCAAACTGGAGACTAACCAAATTGAGTGATGTTACTTGCATGCAAAAAAAATAGTCTTTTAGAGGCATCTAGAAACAAAAACAAAGATGCCCACACGACCACTTAGAGTGGATGATGACTGCATCTTTCGACATACGTAGAGGTAAGGTATATGAACTTTTACTGTCTATTGTCATTTGCGTGTAGTAGGGATATCACTAATCTTGTTGGTACCAAACGCGTAGTTTAAATGAACATTTCAAGAACTTTTTTGTTTTATTATTTTTTGGATGCAACCTTTCAAATTGTAACTTGTAATGGAATAAAAGCTAGAGAGTTTTCGCCATTTAAATGAACATTTCAAGTACAAGGTCAAACTCACTCCAATCTAGAGCAGGCTTACATTTCTGAAACAAGGAGATCAAAATAGCGAAAGGCAATACACTGCTCATAACAAAAGCAATTAATAATGTCTTCTGTGTTTTTATTAGAACTCATCATTAACAATAAAATGTTGTTGATAAACAGAAAAAGTAAAGAACCAAAAAAAGGAGGCAAACCCAAGTTTGAATCCCCCATTTCATCCATCCTCCCCACTACCATAAAAGTAAAACAAAAATGTAATGATGATCGCATCACATCACATGCTCTCATCATCAGTTCTTAGTCTCTGCTTCTTCTGCAGTAACCATGCCATTCTCTGGTACCCTCTGCAATGCTGGTCTTGCCTTCCCTTCCTGCTGTCAACATTATACAAGAACATTAGCATAAAATGGAGTAACTAGTTGGGCAAATTATCAAGAAAAAGGTTGGTTTTGTTTTGTCTAACCTTTTTGACAATCTCTTCATGATCGTTCTTGTCAGAGACGTTTAGTTTTTGTTTCAGCATCTTTCTCAGTGCCCTTAGGCTTGGCTCAACTGTTATCTCCTTATCAACAGCAGTGCTCTTCATATCATCTTTC
>NBIL01091142.1:0-12929 GCA_002752925.1 Viola pubescens var. scabriuscula | reverse complement strand
TAAGCTTAAAGCTTATGGTCTTTTGATTGAATATCAAAAACAAAGACAAAACCTAAACATGCAAGAAAGTAGCTATTTGTACTTAGGCTAAAAACAAGAGGAAAACCCAAATACACCCTCACATGGGCTCTTGAGGTGCGGTTCCACTTGCTAGGGTCTTAACCGAAGGCTTGAAGGTGCCTTGAGTTGGTTTGGCCGAGACTTCTCATGGCTTGGCACAGCACACCTCATGGTTGGCCTGCGCTGGCCATCAGGGCTTGCGAACGCCTTGAAGCGAGTCCTCCGTTCCTCCTTCCTCTTCAAGTCCTCTTTGCTCATCAAGCTTATATCAGGTCACACATTAGAATGAGTTGAAGATAGATGCGTTGACTCTTTTAACATTGATGCAAGTGGGAGATTGTTAGTTGTATGCCCGAAAAACTAATCAATTGGATCAAAAGAACATATAATAATTATTTAAGGAGTTAAATAAATACTAGATGTGATTTTATTAAGATATTATTTGATAATATCTGATATATACTATATAGGGATTTTTAGTTATATAATATATATTAAGATATATATTTAAATAACTAATTACAAGTGAAACCCTAGAGTATATATATGATAAAAATGCATAGAATGACATAACAGTAGAAATAAATAGATTAGAGAAAAGTGAAAGAGTAACATAGACTCTCTTTTCTCTTGGTGCTAACACACTATAATCTATCAGATTTTGGCTCATTGGTGTGGATTCCAATAGAGCCTTAATTGTAGTGGTTTTACCACTTATTCTTATGCATTTATGAATGCTAATTCTCTTGATTTAATTTGAATTCCATGGTTATTGCAGAGAACTGATCTGAAGAGGAATTGAGCAAGAAGAAGCCAAAAATAGCCAATTCTAGGTAGAATCAGATCTGGGCAGAACGGAGTGGATCTTTCGACCAAGTAGGTGTCCAAATTAGGAGATCAAGATACGAATGGAAATCCCAAGATGATAGTTAGCTCTGGTCCAAATTTGAAGCCATTTCAATGAGCGGATCGTCAGAAAATCCATGGTGACATTGTCACTAACAGGAGTCTTGCGCCAACGAGAACTCTCAGACGCGTCAGGCGACTTTGATAGAGTCATTTCAGCCCAGTAAGACCCAGACCTGGAAGAGAGAAGTCTTCCCCAATATTTTCAGATGTTAGCTTTCATTTGGGATAGGTTTCAGCCCAATCAGATGAGCCATTTGAGAGTTAAGCCATTCGACATTTTCGCGCGGAGTTTGCGCGAACAACCCGCGACTTGAAGTTTGAAGTCCAATGGAGAGCCCAGCCGTGCATATCACTCCAGAATCATTCCAGAACTTCCTAATTATATTATTAGATATTTTATTAAAKATATTTCTAGTTTTGGAAGTGGTTTCCTAAATAGAACTCTTACCTTCTTAGAATTATGCACCTAGTGCTTAGTATAAATAGAGCCGCTTGGCTTCATTGTAAGGCAGCAGCTGGGGGCACGAAAATACAATCAAGAAGGATGACAGCAGCCCTTGTGCACTAACAAATGTAAGATTTTAGGTACGGAAAAGATTAGCGTCAATGCCAACGTCTCGGCTGTGGTCCAACGAAAGCTACCACCTAAGTGTAACGACCAAGGGATGTTTTCTATCCTATGCAAAATTGGCAATACTAACATCGGTAAAGCTATATGTGATTTAGGTGCAAGTATCAACGTCATGCCCTTGACGATATACAACAGTCTCGATCTTGAACCCCTCAAGAACACTCGGGTTGTCATTTAACTAGCTGACCGGTCTGTAATCCACCCTAAGGGTGTCATAGAGGATATTTTAGTACAGGTTGTCAACTTCTAATACCCAGCCGACTTCTACGTGATTGACATGGAGGATGACCAATCAGTCAAGGTCTCAGACATGCTTCTCAGACGACCCTTTCTCATAACCGCGAGGGCTAAAATTGATGTCCACGACGCCACGATCTCGCTGAAATTCGATGGGAAAATCATTAAGTTCAACATGCTTGACGCCATGAGATACCCTACCGAGTTTGCTAGTGTTAATTTTATTAATGTTATTGATCCTGTTATTGATGACGTCTCTACGCTAACCACTGACGATTCCTTGCAGTTTGCCCTTGATAGGAACATTACACCCGTGACACTAGACGACATTGGGCTAACACTCGTGACTCCGCCAGAACTACATGAAGTCGTTGCAGCATTAGAGAAGAACTCGATTATTTCTTCTCCCTCTATACCATCTCCTCTTCCCACTAATCATGTTAAACTCTCCTCTTCCATTGTGCAGGCACCCACTCTAGAGCTGAAGACCTTGCCCTCGCATCTCAAGTGTGCCTACCTTAGCGACACTGACACCCTTCTAGTGATCATATCCAATAAGCTCGACCCCGCCGAAGAACAGGAACTAATTACCATGTTAAAGTAATTCAAATGAGCCATAGGATGGACCATCGCTAACATCAAGGGGCTCGCACCAACCCTGTGCACTCATCGCATCCATCTAGAGGATACCAGCAAATCGTTATGTCAACCTCAACTCTATTTGAATCCACCTATGATGGAAGTGGTAAAAAAGGAAATACTCAAGTTGTTAGACGCTGACATTATCTACCCCATCTCCAACAACACTTAGGTGAGCCCCATTCGGGTCATTCCAAAGAAGACCGATATTACCATCACCGCCGGCCAGAATGGTGAATTGATTCCCATAAGGATCCAGAACGGCTGGCATGTTTGTATTGACTATCGTAGGTTGAATGCTGCCACTAAGGAAGGATCACTTCCCTCTCCCTTTCATTGACCATATGTTGGAGCGTCTCATGGGTAAGACGTATTATTGTTATTTGGATGGGTACTCCGGTTTCCACCAGATTCTAGTAGCGCCCGAGGATCAGGAGAAGACTACTTTCACCTGCCCCTTAGGTACTTTTGCCTATAGAGGGATGCCATTTGGTCTTTGCAACGCTCTTGCCACCTTTCAGCGCTACATGGTTAGTATCTTCTCAAAACTTACGGAGAACGGCATCGAGGTATTTATGGACGACTTTACTATTTACGGTAATTCATTCCTTGAATGTCTAGCCAATTTGAAAAAAGTCTTACAACGTTGTGTGGATACTAACCTTGTTTTGAATTTTGAAAAGTGTCACTTCATGGTAGACCAAGGCCTCATCTTAGGGCATATCGTCTCCCGTAAGGGTATTGAGGTGGATGGAGCCAAAATAGAGGTCATAGAGTCTTTGCCTTACCCCACTTGTGTGCGTGTGGTGTGCTCCTTTCTTGATCACGCGGGTTTTTATAGGCAGTTTATCAAGGACTTCTCCACAATTACACAACCTATATGTCAAGTCCTACAGAAAGACATCGCCTTCATTTTCGATGCGAGCTGTAAGGCCTCGTTCGATACCATTAAGGCGAAGCTCACCTCTGCCCCCATCATTCAAACACCCGATTGGACTCTTTCCTTCGAGATTATATGTTACGCTAGTAACACCGCACTCAGTGTTGTACTGGGCCAGAAGAAGAACCGCGAGACCTACGTGATCTACTATGCCTCGAAGCTATTGGACGACGCATAGTGAAACTACACCACCACTGAAAAAGAACTTTTAGTAGTTATTTTTGCTTTAGATAAATTTTGTCAATATCTTCTAGGCACTAAAGTCATTGTTTATTCTAATCATACAGCCCTTCGATGCCTCTTGACCAAAGCCGACGCCAAGCCTTGCCTCATACGATGCATCCTCTTGCTCTAAGAATTCGACATCAACATCAAGGATAAGAAGAGAACTGAAAATTTGGTCGCCAACCACCTCAGTCGACTGCCACTGCAAAAGAACAACACATCTACGCCTATCCGAGATACCTTCTCGGATGAACATCTGTGTCTAGCCCATGCTGCTCAATTCCCATGGTTTTCTGACATCGCTAACTTTTGCACTATTGGTTCTTTCCCTGCAGATTCCATAGCCTCAGAACTGCAACGGATCAGGAAGCAAACGAAGTACTACGTTTGGGACAGCCCATACCTGTAGAAGCATTTCTCCGATCAGATCATTAGGCGTTGTGTGACCCTCGATGAAGTACCCTCCATCCTTAAGTTCTGTCATTCCATGATCGAAGGAGGCCACTTCGGCGCTAAGAAGACAACCCTGAAAGTTCTAGAGGCTGGTTTCTTTTGGCCCTCAATCTTCAAGGATAGATACATGTTTTGTGCAGCGATGCCCCTCACTAATATTCTTGCTTGCGAGATCTTTGATATCTGGGGAATCGATTTTATGGGTCCCTTCCCTAACTCATTGGTTAACATTTATATTTTACTTGCGGTGGATTATGTTTCCAAATGGGCTGAGGCCAAGGCGACTCAGCCCAAGGCTATTAAGACTGATGATTCTAAGGTTGTTGTATATTTCCTTCGCACTAATACTTTTAACAGGTTTGGTACCTCGCGAGCACTCATTAGCGACCACGGTACACACTTCTGTAACCGCATTGTGACCAGCCTCCTCACCAAGTACGGTGTTACCCACCGAGTGTCTACGCCTTACCATCCACAGACCAACGAGCAGGTCTAGGTATCTAATCGCGAGATCAACTCCATTCTGGAGAA
Organism: Viola pubescens var. scabriuscula; assembly: GCA_002752925.1. NCBI lineage: Eukaryota > Viridiplantae > Streptophyta > Magnoliopsida > Malpighiales > Violaceae > Viola > Viola pubescens. Next base: position 8,304 of record NBIL01091142.1, on the reverse strand, counting down.
GACTATCAATCAGTCTAGGAAAGACTGGAGCTTGAAATTAGACGATGCTCTTTGGGCTTACCGCAACGCATTCAAAAATCCTATCAGTATGACACCCTATCGTCTGGTTTATAGAAAACCGTGCCACCTACCGGTGGAGATCGAGCACAAAGCATTCTGGGCCATCCGCAAGGTTAACATGGATATCGGTGAGGTCAGTAAACATCTGCGAGGAGCTGGAAGATGATGCCTATGAGAATGCATTGATCTACAAGGGTAAGATGAAGGCATATCACGATAAGTTACTTTCTCAAAAGTCATTTACTGTTGGGCAAAAGGTTTTACTGTACAACTCTCGTCTCAGACTTTTCGCAGGAAAATTGAAGTCCAAGTGGACTGGTCCTTACTTGGTTACAGCCGTGTATGACCATGGCACCGTTGAAATTTAGAGCAGAATTCCTAACAAGAGCAAAAGCATACTACTATCCCAGGAGGCACTCCCCCAACTATCCTAGGATGCACTCCCCCAAACTAGTCAGTCAAGCTCTGAAGATTACCGAACTTGGTAACAACACTAGTATGGTAGTGTATTGCTCTTTCTCCTCCTTCTTACCATAGGGGATAAGCATTTGGATGCTTGGTTAGCTGAAAAATACGTTGGTCAGCCCAGGAAGAGGTGGTCCCGTTAACATTGCAAGTCTCTTGGTGTAAAAAGTAAGAAAGAATAATATTTCTATCATTATCTTTAACTAAAATACTGTAATATATTTTCGTTACTATGAAGTTTGGTAAGCTCTTTGGAAGCTCGAGTAAAAGTAATTATACTAATAATGAAAATGATATAATAGATAATAATTTGGAAGACTATAATTGTGAAGAGATACAAATTGCAAAAATTGAACAACAATTAAGAAACTGGACTATTCCAAAAGAACCTAAGAAAAGAATATATCAAATTGGAATATTTGAATTATTTCAAGATTATATAATAGAAACAACAGAACAACCAGTTCCCATAAACGCTCAAGAAGTCAATTCAATTAATCAAAGCACACCAAATTGAAGAATTCAGAAAAATGTATAAATTCTTACACATAGGATTAATCCAAATTGCTGTCAAACCTTTACACAGGCAAGGTCTTGACTCTCCTATACTAATGTGCCTAAGAGATGCTAGATTTCGACATTTCGATGATTCGATATTAGCTATATTCCAGTCAAACTTAGTTAAAGGACCAGTCTATCTTAACTGTTATCCAAATTTTACAGTATCATTGTTTGATCCAAAGATATTAAAAGTTCTAATTCTAAACATTAAAACCCCAGATAACATGATTGAGAATTCCAAAAATATTGCCCTAATATATCGAATGTGTTACAAAGTCATGTCTACAAACATAAGCCCGAAATCCATAAGGCATTCTCCAAAAAATGAAACTGTCCTAATAGAGGCTAATACAAAACACGCCATAGTACAAACACCTAAGCTTTTACAATGGGATCAGGTAACATTTCCAAATGAATGGGTCTTGCCCAAGGCTAATGAAGCATAGGCAATTATCCCAAGAACTCAACCTACTAGAGCAGAAGAAGATGAACAAAGTAATATTAAGTTAATATTTGAACCTCATAGAAGAAGCATAAATATCACAAACTGGCAAAAATCCACAACTAACACAGAAATACCAAGTATCACCAACTCTCGAAAATTTACATGTGATATAGAAATACCAAGATCTAGGATAACAAGGAGTCTTTCAAACTCTATATTAACATGTATAGATTTTAATAGAACAATTCCAAGACCGTATTATGCTGATCAAAATAGTTTTCAAACTTGTGATCAGGAAACATTAAGATCACCTTCACCCATTCAGAGTGATATGAGGTATTCAAATCAGATAAACATGATTAGGAAGGAATATAAAATAGACAAAGAAAGATTGAGGAAAGAATTCTATGATCCTTCTAAAAAAGAATTAAGAATCCAATTTTTCAAAGCTTTCACAAAAGAAGAAAAAGATTACATCCAAAATAGATTTTATTCAGAACTAGAAGAAATGCAAACACACATTCCCTTCTTTACTTGGTTTAATAAACAAAGTGATTTACCAGATATAAGAAATATAAATGTAATAAAATCACCAATACAAATATCAAAAACTACGATAAATACAGGAGTAAAATCTATTTATCCACTACTAGAAGAAGTAATAATCGGTCATCATAATACTAAAATCTCTACTTCACCTATAAAAGAAATTAGGGAAGAAAGTAGAGAAATAAATATAAAAGACAAAAAATATTCAATCACCAAATAATTATACCAACGTTTTACTAAATACAATGGCACAACAACTAAACATAATAGAAGAGAATATTCCTCCATTTGTTCAGTATATAAGGGTTATACCTCAGGAGCAGAAGGAAGCAAAAAATAAGAAGAAAAGGCTAAAAAACTTAGTCAACCATTATTTAAACCAAATGAAATGCCGAATTTCAAAATGAATTTCAAATTTACAAATGAAGAACAAATTTTAAACAAAATTGCTGAGAAACTAAATAATTTAAATCTAAGATCAAAAGATCAACTTGCTGTTTTAACTGATGATGTTAAAGAAGATGATATGGAAGAGATTTCAAAACAATTCAAAGAACTAGAAATAAATAAAATCAGAGGTACAAATTACCAGAGACCAAAAATCAAACATTTTTATTCAAGTCTTTCTTTTCCTGACATACAATCAGAAGAAATGAATACCCGAATTCAAGCAACTTACGATGGCCAAAGTATAACTGAATGGAATCTTGACGGACAAAGTGAACATAATATAGTAAACATGCTAGAAGCGGTAATTATGGCAGCTACGGCATACAAAATAAGAGGAAACACAGATAAACAAGTAGCTTATATAATTATAGTAGGATTCTCAGGACAACTCAAGAGTTGGTGGGATAATTATCTCACTATAGAAGAAAGAATTACAATAATTGAATCAGTAAAAGTAGAAAATGAAGAAATAAAAGAAGATGCAACAAATGTTCTAGTTTTTACAATATTAAAACATTTTGTAGGGGAACCTGAACAAATTCAAGAAAAAACAACAAAAATATTATTAAATTTAACCTGCCCAAAACTACAAGATTTCAGATGGTACAAGGATATGTTCTTAACAAAGATATTTTTAAAAGAAGACTGCAACCATCCCTTATGGAAAGAAAAAATTATTTCAGGTCTACCAAAATTATTTGCAGAAAAGGTAAAATCAAAAATAAAAGATGTATACAAAGGAGTAATTTCATATGCACTTTTAACTTATGGAGAAATTATAAGATTTATCAATACCGTAGGATTATCACTTTGCACTGATCTAAAACTAAAGGCAAAAATGAAAAATGAAAATATTCAGAGTAGAAAAGAACTAGGATCGTTCTATTCCAAATATGGGTATGAAACTATAATGGCACCATCTAGAAAATATAGAAAATAAATAAAACAAACAAAAGGAAGATACAGAAGCCAAAGGTATCAAGAAAAACCCTTTAGACCTTATAATAAAAACCCTATTATAAAAAACAATTTAAAAATAATCCAGGAAATAGAGGAAAACCTACCTGCTACAAATGTGGTCAAGTAGGACATTATAAAAACAATTGTAAGATGAAAGAAAAAATACAAGAACTACAAATCGACGAAGAAATAAGAGATCAAATGATTCAATTACTAAATCCTAGTACTGATGATGACATTAAAGATAGTAATAATGAAGAAATCTATTCAAAACAAGAAAACTCTTCAGAAGAAATAAGTAGCTCTGAAAAGGATAATAACATTTGTTCTTGTGCATACAAACAAATCAATGTTATCACAAAAGATAAAGAACTTCTTATGGAAGTTATAGGAAATATAAAAAACCTTGATGTGCAAAGAGAGTACTTTAATAAACTAAAAAAATTGATAAATGAAGACAAGAAAACTAAAGATGTAGAACCTTATAGTTTAAAAAAACATACTAAGCCGATTTTCCAAACAAGAAATGATAGTTACAATCCAATACCTGAAAGAAGAAATCAAACTTATTAAAACAGATATTAAGAATTTACAATTAGAAAATTCAAAACTAAATATTAAAACAATGATGTTAGAAAATAAAGATGAGATCCTAGATAATTTAGAAGAACTAAATCAAGAAATAAACAAAGCCTTGGGAATAACCGAAGAAAATTATCTAAATACTATTTCAAGAATAGATTATCAAAAATGGTATATTAATATAGAATTAAAAATAGGTAAAGATTTTCATATTAATGCAAATGCTTTAGTTGATACCGGTGCAGACCAAAATTGTATACAGGAAGCATTAATCCCAACACAGTATTATGAAAAGACTAAAGAAAAATTATATGGAGCTAATAAATCCAAACTAAACATAAGATACAAACTTACTAATGCAAAAATCTGTAATAAAGGATTTTGTTTTATAAACTCTTTTATCCTAGCAAAAGATTTAAGTCAAAGTATAATTCTAGGAACTCCTTTCATAACCCAAATTTACCCATTCAAGGTTGATCATGAAGGTATAAAAATAAATGTTTTAAATACAGAAGTCTGTTTTAAATTCATACAGAAGCATCAACAAAAAGATTTAAATATCATAAAAAACTACTCCATAACAAAAAATATTATGATCATCCAAAAAAGAAAACATTTACATTTTTTAACAAAAGAAATAAATTATAAAAGAATACAAGAAGAATTACAAAATTCCTTTAATCAAAAGAAAGTAAAAGAACTTCAAACCATATTTGAAACAGAAGTCTGTGCATAAGTTCCAAATGCCTATTGGAATAGAAAGAAACATATTATAGAATTACCATATGAAAAAGTTTTGAATGAAAAAAGCATTCCTACAAAAGCCAGACCGATTCAAATGAATGAAGAACTATTGGAATACTGTAAAAAGGAAATAAACACATTATTAGAAAAGAAACTAATAAGACCAAGCAAATCACCATGGTCTTGCATGGCCTTTTATGTTCAAAATCATACAGAACTTGAAAGAGGACCACCAAGACTTGTTATAAATTACAAACCCTTAAACAAAGTTCTCCAATGGATTAGGTATCCTATACCTAATAAAAGAGATCTAATCAAAAGATTAAATGGAGCAAATATATATTCAATATTTGATATGAAGTCAGGATTCTGGCAAATACAGATAATTGAAAAGGATAAATATAAAACTGTATTTACAGTACCATTTGGGCACTACGAATGGAATGTAATGCCCTTTGGATTAAAAAACGCTCAACAAATATTTGCCAAAGGAGATAACAATTCTTGATTGTCAAAGTGCAAAGTTTGTTTTAGAAAAGGATATTCAAAATATTGTTTCCAAACAAATATTTGCCAGATGGCAAGCTTTACTTTCAAACTTTGATTTTGAGATTGAATTCATCAAAGGAGATAAAAATTCACTACCAGATTTCTTATATCGAGAGTTTTTACAGGGACAGAAATAATGACAACCAAAGGCGATTCCAAAAAGAAATCAAAGGCATCATATGCCATGAACATTCCAGATGTACCTTTATCCCAAAATAAGTTTGAATACCTAGGGCCCAAAACAACCAAACTCGTTACTCCAAACTCCTTGTTCCTACCAGGCCCATCAAGCCCAAAAACACCAGCAAACTATGTTCAAGCTTTACAGGTCCAACCCCCAAAATCACCTTCTTCCATTACTAACAAAACTCCTCATACAATGCTTGGAAACCTACCTACTAGACCATCACCCCAAAACAAACCTGATTGAGCCATAATTGTAGTGATTTTATCACTTGTTTTCTTGTATCTTTCAAATGGTATGCTATTGATTTTAGCTTGTTTCGATTGATTATCACGGGAAACGAATTTGAGGATCAACCAGATGAAAAAGAGGGAAATTTATGAAGATTCAGAGCATTTCAGAACAACTTGAGCATTGAAGGCTTCCTTGACCAAACTACTTGATCAAGCCGAACGGAAGATATCTTCTTTGACCAAGGACATCCTCCTTGACCAAACCTCCAATCGGAAGACTTGTTGAGCAAATGGATCATGGGCCGGGCCTGAAGAAGACTCTCATCATTCTGATGGCAAATTGCACGTTTAATGGAAGAGATCAGAGTATCTTCCCAGCCGATTCGTCTCATCAAAGAGTTTTAATGCAAGGAGATTCTTCAAGATACATTTCCAAAACCGTTTAGCGTTAAATTAGATTTAAAGACTTATTTACTTTCCCTTAGTTTTAGCCAATAATTTCGGGAGAAAGGATTATTTAATCTCCCTAGTGTTTTGAGAAGAACATTGGCTTTGGCTTGAATCTCTTTTCTAGTTTTGCTCTCGGTTCACATACTCTTGCTCCTTCAGAAATGAAAGATTTTCATTGTTTTAATTTATTATTTATTTTGCTTTCAATTATGAGTATGTGTAACTAATTCCATCATTCTTAGTAGAGGCATTTGAGCATGAGCATGAGTTCGCATGAGACCTAATTGATTTTATTAATTTCTGATTCTGCATTTAATTGATCCCGCGCTTCATCTCATGTGTTTTCTATTTGAGTTCGGAATTGATCATCATGGACTTGAATAGCTAACGCTACTGTCATTTCCTTTGGTTGTGGATTATCAGCCAAAGGGATCGAAGTAGACTCCTACGCAATTGCAGGCGACTGTGAAATGGTAGGGGGTGAGGTTAATAAGAACCATACCCGACTGACGCTCGTGAAAACTAGTGTGGAGTTGTCTTCCCCTACTCGACTATCTGCCAGTCCGGTAAACCCTTTAATCAGCAAGGTGCTGAATTGGTAAGGCATCATTAGTAACCCTTAATCCTACACGCATTGGCCCTTGGGTGATGTTGATAAAGGACGGAAGATAGGAGTCAAGAGGTCTCCTGATTCTATAGAAACTCTGTAGATCGGGAATGAATATCTCTGCGTCGATGATTGTAAACTATGTCTCATTGCTGTCCAGCCTCTACTAGGAATATCTCTCTCATCTATTTCACTTCCCATAACCTGTAGTCTTAATTAAGGACACCTTCATTCTTGATCAAGGTTGCTTTACTGCTTTATTATTTTCTCATTCTTTTATTCATGTTCAAAACCCCCCACTTGTCACTTGCATGATACACCTCGTTCTGCATGAGCATACACTTAGATTAGACCATTGCTCCTTGAGGATTGATCCTTTTACCGCTAGCTACATTCACTTATTTTTAGTAGTAGATTGTAATAAATTTATATTTGACCGCCGAGGAAATTAACGACGCTCCAAGGTGCGGGTCAAAACCACAAAATAACTTCAGCCCAGTCACTAAACCAATAGGAAAAACCGTCAGTTACATTGAACCCGAACATGGTGTAGACTAAAGATCGATCATATCAAACACTTTTCCAAAAGACATTTTATACATCCCAGAAATCACTTGAAAAGACCAAATTATTCTATGAATTTATACTGGTAGACACCGATTCAGTGGAAATCACACATAACAACAATCCCAATTATTTAGAAAAATATTCATATTCCAAATGCAGAATAGTAAAGGTTTCAACCATCATGGATTGGAACCTAAACCCTTTTACACAAAAAACCTTCTCTCAACCATTTATCCCGAATGGTTACAATTACCATGATTATCAAAAGGCTTGGCATCATGCATTTCTTTATTCAAACACTCGTCACTCATGGTTTTTCCACTTCGACAACCACATCTAGAGAAGATTTCCTCAATGGTTTCTTCAATGGTGGAAGTACTTTGAAGCATATGAACTAGCTCATCCCATTACGATTCATGAAGGATTTGAAGCCTTCAAAGAAAAGTATTTATCCCAAACTATTCCAAAATTAATGTCCTTTACCCTAATGTTCAAAGTACCTAAGATCCTTTATTGGGACTTTGATATCATTGACAAAACAGAAACTGAACCACCTATTCTTATCCGAAGATGGAAGGTCAAGTGGTGGAAAGGATTTCCACAAGATCAAGCATCCAAACTTACATTCTTAAAAAGACTCACATAAACAACTATTCAAAATCCCTCTCCTCAAGAATCATCAATCTTTTATACTTCCAAAAGCAAACTACAAGCTAACCTCGCAGCGGCTTCAACTAGACAAAATTATAAAAAGAAACTCAAAGAGGCTCTCTCCCAGCTAGGAGAAGATGACGAAGATGAAGTTGTATCCTTTACTCTATTGAATTCTGATCCAGATTATGATGCAGAAATGATGGAAGAACTCTATCCAGAGCTCAAAAGGAAATTAAAAAAAAAA
>NBIL01091117.1:0-11029 GCA_002752925.1 Viola pubescens var. scabriuscula | reverse complement strand
TAAACCACCTTAGGATCTACTTTGCAGCCCAGCTGCATGATTTAAGTATGGAATGTCATTTTGTTGCTCAGTTTCTTCATCTGGGTTTATTGCTTGTTATTGCGCATCCTCAAAATTGGAAAGGTTGGACTGAAAATCATCAATACTAGGAGATGGAGGTATGACAACACTATCGTTGAGGTCAGGAATATGGCATGGAGGGCTAAGTGGAGCCTCATTGAGGTCAGGAATCACAACTATTCTCCGTTCTGGAGAAGAAGAGAAATATTTTTGAAGTTGAAACAGAGGAGAGTAGTGCCAAAGTGGGAAAACGAAATTTTAATGAAATCCATTGTAAATAAAGTTTGAAAACGATGAGGGAAACTAAATATTTTTGGAGTAGCTTCGTAAAATTTTGAGCGATGATTTCCCAAAAATGGGAGCGGCAAAATGAAAGTTTGGAGAAAGAATATTTTAGGGGAGTATTTTCGAATTTCAAAATGATGAGGGGGGGGNTCAAACCCAACATGGCTAGCCCATTTCGCCTGCGCAATGTCAGAAAAGGAAGGGCTGCGTAGTGTCATTTGCGCTCAAAAACTAAGAATTTGGAATGTCCTAGCTTTTGGCTCAAACGTCCAATAATAAATGACAGAAGAAGTATTAATTAAGCTGACACTAGCTACTGTTAGAGTTGGAGATGATTAGTTGGGCAGCTGAAGTCCCCAAGTATGAAGGTCAAGTTAACGGACAGAGGGCTTATTAGTTGTTTGATTGATGATAAAAATACCAACAAGGATAAATTCGAATTTCATTTTCCCTTATAAAAAAAATAAAAAATCCCAAGCCCAAGCTAGGCCCATACGGGAAAAAAACGCCTCTCTCGCTCTTGCTCGATTCTTCTAATTTCCCCACTTCACTTCTGCGCGGAATCTGAACAGGGTGTCTGGGAGATTGAATTTTGCACCATTCTCAGTTCTGTTTCGCAATATGTTTGCTTGCTGTCTAAGAATCCAATAGAACAGAAAATGAATCGAGGTTTTGTTGAGACAATGAGGATACGAAATGGCTTGGCGGCGGTTGCGGTTCTGCTCTTGTCCTTATCAATGCTTATGCATTCAAAAGCTGATCACCAACAAGGTTTTGATGTTCGTCGGCACCTATCCACCGTCACTAGGTCTTTCATGTTCCTTTTTGGTTTCCTTTTCTAATTTCTGTCTTCTTTTCACTTTTCACTTCCTTTTCATCTGTTTTTATCCAATTTTAGCGATTTCTCAATTTTATTTTGCCGATTAGTTAATTTGGTGGCTGGTTCGCTGTGCAGGTATGATTTCATGAAGAATGTTGTTGAGTCTTCCTATGCACCCTCTAATGTTCCTGATGGATGCACACCTATTCACTTAAACCTTGTGGTAATTTCCTTTGCTGCTTCTTTGTTTTGTGGATGAATGCTTGCTTGCATAAATATTGAAGTTTTGGGAGAAAATGGCGAGATAAGCTTTCATCTGCCAAATTATTTAGTAGAAATATAGGTTTCTGTTACAGTAGAGTAATCCAATTCCTGCAAGGACCTGTCAGCAGTTGGCTTCTGCTCATGAGCCTCTACCTTAATTTGTGTGCTAAGTCGTTTTATGTATTCCTGACCATTTTCGTTCTGTTCTTGTGGGATTATCTCAGAAGTTGCTCTTTCCCTTTGGTGAGTGCGTTTGCTTCTAAATGTCATGTTACTGATTTCCTTAGTTTTCTTTTTTTTTTTTTTGATCATTCAGCCTTCCGCTTCTTTGGTTTTCCTGAGTTTCTGTTGTGAATACTCTTTCTACGCTGTGATGAGTGTTAATGCTTGGTTCTCAAGCCTACCTAACTATATAGCTGAATCCTTGTTTGGTTTCGGCTTCCTAGGCAAGACACGGGACTCGCTCCCCTACAAAGAAACGGATGAAAGTGTTAGACAAGTTGGCATCTCATTTGGAAGAACTTGTAAGAGAGGCTAAACAACAGAAAATTTCGTTGAAGAATCTTCCTGCATGGCTACAGGGCTGGAGATCTCCTTGGAGAGGAAAACTGAAAGGTGGAGAACTGATTGCAAAAGGAGAAGAAGAATTGTATCATCTTGGACTTAGGATTAGAGGACGATTTCCACAGCTGTTTGAAGAGCAATACCATCCAGATGTGTATCCCATTAAGGCCACACAGGTGAGCTCGATCCTAAGTGTTCTTTCTTTTCAGGATAGTAATAGTGCTTGAAATGGAATGTCTCTTTAGCCTCTGATTCAATTTATATCACAGAAATATTTTTCTGCACTGCTTATCGTTTATTAAGAGATTTACTTTTAACTTTTAACTTTTGGGCATCCAGAATACTTTTTATCTTTTGCTGGATAACTAAACTAATTGCTTCTTAGCCTTTCTATTTTTCTGTCTCTGGTTTCCTTTTTTTATAAAAAAATTCAATGGTCTTGTCATTTCTCCATTGTGATAGGTACCTCGTACATCAGCAAGCGCTGTGGCATTCGGCATGGGGCTTTTAAGTGATAAGGGAAGTCTTGGACCAGGGCATCATCGAGCATTTGCAGTTACCAGCGAAAGCCGTGCAAGTGATATTGTACTGAGGTTTCATGATTGTTGTGAAAACTACAAGGTTTGTGGTTTGTTGGAGATGCATGGTCCTGCCATTTCTAACCCTGTGCAATATGCTATTTCTTTACCTTGTGACAGCGCACATTAGTTTAGTTGTCCATGTTTTTGGATGCACGTGTGCTATTTTCTGATTCCCATGGCATTGAGTCAGAGTGTACGACTATTGATGATGCAATTGGTTCCTATAGTGCTTACTTTTTGTTCAGAATGTTGGTGCTAATGTTTTCCACTTGGTGCTTGCATTTATGGGTGTAGGTTTTTAGGAAGAAGCAGGAGCCGGACGTTGATAAGCTCAAGGAACCTGTCTTGGATGAAATTACATCTGCATTAGTGAGCCGTTATGGGTTGAAGTTCAAAAGACAGGATACTGCATCTCTCTGGTTCCTTTGTAAACAGGTGAAAAGTTCCCATGTCGTTTACAGTGCCATCAAACCAATTCCTTTCTTTTGTGATTACAATAGAATTACTTTTTTCTGTTCAATGGAGACTTACTTCTGGTGCAATTCCCTATTGGATTTCCATTTTGCAGGAAGCATCTGTGTTGGATATAACAGATCAAGCTTGTGCTCTTTTCAGTCCTTTGGAGGTAGATGTGTTATTAATGTTTGTTTTTGTTTGGAAATGGCCATGCTGTCTTCTGTTGTCAACTCGTTTCTTTCTTTTAACATTGGATGAAATTGATCACTCAAAATACCATCTAGAAATGAATACCAGTACAAGCCAAGAATTCAGATATTACGAAGCACCCCAGTTCTAGCAAATTAGAGCAAGCTTCCTAGTTTTAATTCTAGATTGTGAAGACTAGAGCACATCTATTTCCAACATCAGTTTCATTGTTAACACTTAATACTAGTTGCTAATAATTTCAGTCTTCAAAGTGGTAGAGTACGCAGCAAGAAGTCTGCCAATGAGCAGAATAAAAGATTGTTTCTGGTGATGCATTGCTGCTTACTGCAACTAGAAATATCTAAATTGTCCTAATGTTGTCAGTCTTCATAGTACAAATACATCCTTAGGAAAGTTGCATCCACGGAAATTCATTACCCTGAGGAGTGTAAACTATCAGAAATTAGTTATATACTTGCAAAACCCATGTTTGTGTGTAATCTGTTCAAGATGACAACCCAGCTGCTAGAACTGTGATTTGGAGCAATGAACTAGGGAGCTCCTTAACAGCCAACCACTCTGCTATAGGCCTCTTTTCTTAGTTTTCTTCTTTGAAGCACTTAATAGAGTTCTTGTGATCAATAGTAATCTTCCAGCTAGCCTTATCAGGTTTAAAGATTAATAGTTCGGTAGACCACCTGTAGCATGACTGAATTTCTGGCCCAACCATCCTATATACCTGTTAAATTATATGAAAGAAAAGAAAGGAGAAATATAGAGAGAGAGAGAGGAGAGGAGAGCAACTAAATGACTACATCTTTATTATTGATGCTTGGCAAGCATGCGAATTACCTGGTTGTGCAATTGAAATCATGGAAGAAGATGACTGCTGTTTTGAGTCTTGATACTTTAAGTACTCATCATAATCATCCCCACTTAATGCGAGGGAACATGACCCACTAGCAACAAGATATGGGAGATAAGAGAGTTTTAGTAGAAATTGAAGTCTCAGACATGTCGAAGGCAGAAGAAGTGAGGAGTGGAAGAAGCTCTGGTATTGGGATTACCATCCCACTTCCGCTACCATAGGTCAACTCCAATAGGGGGCAGGTAGAAGTCATACTACTCTATTGCTCTATGGTTAGAAAAGAGGACCATATGGGGAAGCCCACTTTTCCAGCCTAAGACAAGTGGTTCCTCCAATATGAATTTTATGAGTAGTAATGTTTTTTGCTATTCTCTCAAATTCAAAATCTTTGGCGTACTCCATATGCAGTCATTTTTGTGCACTTTTAAGCTACATGAGACTCCTACCTTGAATCATCTAGGCATGAACCTAGGACACCCTAAGGAATCCACATGTTAACATTAACCTTGGCCACTCTAAGCATACAAGCACTTCATTCCTTTGCTTTCTTGATATGAAGCCTCATCCAAGAAACTTTTTCTCTAGTCAAGGCACTTGGATCTCCATGACTAAGAAAAGAGCTGCACTTGCTTTCTATGTCTTTATAACTTTAGCTGTGGGAACAAAAATCAGAAACCAATAGTTTTGTAAACTAAATAAAACTTAGATGGGCGCATTTTCAATCAAAAGAAGTAACATGAGTTTAGTGCTCAGTACTAGCTTTGATCCATGAGAGGCTTATAGTTGAATTTGTTTTGCTTGCCTGAATTGTTACACTCCTAACTATGTGATTGCTAGTGAACTAATTAATAACATAGAAATCTTCCATTTGAAAGACTGATCAGTGGCAAATCCTAAGTGAGAAATTGAGAGCGTTAGACTTGTACCTCAATCTGAAGTTCTGAATGAATTGTGGTAGCTCCTTCTATTTTCCAAAATTATTCAGTTTCCAAACATACAATATACACCACTAGTTTAATTAAGACCTTATGATTTTCAATGGCAGGCCATCATACTAAGATGTTTTGTATTTTATGTTGGCGGGATTTGTAGATAAAGTCAAAAGAAATCACATTTTAAGTGTTTCTGGTTGAAAAATTATTTGCATCACTAGTAAAGGAAAACCCACTGCCCTTTCAAAAAAATAAAAAAAATAAATAAACTATCGCCATCTGACATGGGTGTATTAGTGAAGTGTAGGGCTATATTCAAGAGCGAATGTTTTTAGTTTTATGCAATTTAGTCAACATATCCCATTTATTTAATTTAAATATGTTTCTTTTGTGTTCAAATGTGGATGAAACCATGCTTATATTTTGAGTTGTGACCTTGGTTTCTGCATTAGCATGATGTTTTAAAAAGGTCTGGCTGCCAATGAAATCAAGACTGACAATGATCTAGTATTTCTGGGGTAGAGCATGTTTTATCCCTAAATTAGGAGTAGTTATAGAGTGCACCTGGTGTGCCATGTCACTCCGTTCACCCACTCACATTAGCCAATAAAAAAGCTACACGTTAGGGTTGGTTGTTACAGATTAAGAGGTTTTAAATTTTGAATTTTGAAATAACTATAAACTTAGGTAGTGGTGGGATAAACCCCAAAAGGACCCGTCCACGTGTAACAACTTTATTGGTTTGGGTGCATGCCTAGTTGGAATACCGGGTGCACTATATAATTTTTCCTAAATTAGGAAAGAACATGATGTTTTGACAACATTTTAGAACTATAATCTCGCCGTCTATTACCCCCAGCCAAACTCTTTATCTGATTGTCTCTTACTATCCCTGCAACAAGTTATAGGTCATGCTTCTGAGATACTAACTCCATGTAAGAGGATAATGAGGATACTGCAGATTTCTTCATTTTGTCAGTGCGATGCATTTTGACAAACTAGGAAGGTGATAGTGACTCGTTTAGCCTAAAACATCACAACTATCATTTCCCACAATCCTAAATCAATTTTCAGCCTAAAACACCACAACTTCCCTTAAGATCAGGGCTGTCCAAGACTTCCCCAGTCACTAATACACCAATGTCTGTTAGTCTGAAAGTTGTCCACATTATTAGTTTGGCCTGTGTTTTTTCCTTTTTCTTTGGTATTTAGAAAAATGGAATAATTTGCTTGCTTTTGGTAACAAGAACATAATGTGATTGGTTAACTTAAGAAAACCATAATACTTTCTTGGGAAGCTTTTATTTGGGAAGCTTTTATTTGGGAAGCCTGCATTTGCAGTTTAGAAATACTAGGTAAAGAATTGTCTGGCATTTTACGCTGCATGGAGATTGACTTGCTATATACATGCCCTTGTGTAGGTTGCTTTGCTGGAGTGGACAGATGACTTGGAGCTGTTTATATTGAAGGGTTATGGTAATTCCTTAAACTATCGAATGGGAGTGACATTGCTTGAAGATGTTATTCAGTCCATGGAACAAGCTATTAATGCTCTTGAAGGTAATTTAATATCAAATGCCATGTTTCGCGGCCTTCCTTTTTTATCTTCGACACCATGCCTTTATAATTGAGTAAGGGTAGCAGGTATACGGAGCCTGCTTGTCTATCCCGAATGCCTCTAACCTGATATTTCCTTGTTTGCAATAATCTCTGATGTGCATGCCATCATAAAATTTTGTGGCAATAGTTATTGACAGTTTGGAATATGATCCATTTGTTCAATTTTTTTATCCTGTTTGTTGCTATTATTTCATGTCTCTTATACTCTGTTCTACTAAAGCAGTCAACTCTTTTAATTGGATACTTTTCATAGCCTGTCCGTAATGCATTGAAACAATGATAATTGTTTTCCTTCTATGCTGATGCTGGCATTGAGTGATATTTTCTGGTGTTATCTTACTCTCTTTTTCTTTTCTTTTTTCCTTTGTAGAAAAATATCCTTCCGGAAGTTATGAAAAGGCAAGATTACGATTTGCACATGCAGAGACTGTGGTACCATTTACGTGTTTGCTTGGTCTTTTTCTTGAAGGACCTGGTGAGTTCTTTCATCACTAGACACTCTTTACTATGTACACCTCTGCATTAATCGCTCTATTGAATATTTTAATTATGTGGGTTCTCATGTGGCTTTCGCTTAGTTTGAATTTGTAGTGATCTGTGTGATCTTTCAGAATTCTTACAAATACAAAAGGAAAAACCTTTGGAACTCCCTCCAAAGCCTCCTTTGAGTAGAAATTGGTGGGGCAATGCTGTTGCTCCTTTTGCTGGGAACAACATGCTGGTTCTGTACAGCTGTCCAGCAAACTCTTCAAGCAAGTATTTTGTCGAAGTGTTCCACAATGAACATCCCATTCCAATGCCGGTATATACTTCTCGTTGGTGGTGTTGCAAACTATCATATTCTTTCTTTTCCTGCGTTTTGTGGTGCATGATTTGTTCTCTATGGTTAATGTTTTGCGCTTTTGTGAATAGGGTTGCAATGATTCACACTTGTGTCCATTTGAAGTTTTCAAGGTACTAGCATTCTCGAATTCAGATTTATGCGTGTGATGATTGCTGGCCCATTCTCATTTTGCTTGATTTCTGTATTCAGGAAAGAGTAGCAGCTCCTCATTTAAAGCATGACTATAATGCAGTTTGCAAAATGACTTCAGAACAGCCTGAACAGAATACTCTAACCAGTAAGTTGTTACACCTGTTTCAATGGCTCTTTTCAAAGGGGACTGATACACGACCCACCAATGTTGAACTGTAGTTTGATATTCGAGAGGAAAATGGAAACTCTTCCATTGTAGTTTTTCTCTCTTTTTGACATTCCCCTGTAATTTTCGGCCAAGGCTATAGAACAGACTGAAAGGAGAAACTCTAACTAGTAACTTGTTGTGTTACTCCTTTCCCAATGGCTCTCGTCACAGGAGGAATGATACACAACCTACCAATGTTGACTTGTAGTTTGTTTGTTGTTGATGAGAAACGAAAGAAATGAAAACTCTTCCATTGTAGGTTTACCTTCTGACGTTCCTTTGTGATTTTCAGACAAGAGTAGCTCCTCATTCTAGCAGGATTGTATCAACATGGATAAACGCTCCTTTAATGGCAGGAGTTTGCAGGCTTCTTTCAGTATTTTAATTTTGGTGCTCTCGTACTTTTGGTTCATCTAATCTATAAATAACTGTATGTGGAGTGTGGATTGCGTATTGTAATTCTTTTTCTCTCTTTATTTCTGTGTTTTTTGGGTGTCCATTCCATACCCTTAAATTAGAATTTTGTTGGTTTTCGAATTTGGCCGTAGTGATTTAGATATCCATTTATTATTTTGAACTTTGGATTTAGCATTTACATTTAGAATTTAAGTATTGTATACGTTATTAGTTCGTAATATTAAAATGAAACTTCTTTATCATATAAATAGATTCGATGTTATTGACCCTACTTTATCTTAATTGCTATTTAAACAAGTAAAAGTTATGCACCAACTAGTCATAAAATTACATTGTTTTACCTTCTTTTTGAAAAATTACATTAAAACTACGCCGTTTTATTTTATTTTTTAGGAAAAAAGAAACGTTGAGATTTAGGATTGAAAATTGATTTTTTTTGATACATTGTATGAACTATAAAGTTTTATATTAAAGAAAAAAGTTAATATTGTTGGTAAATATTTATGTTTTTTTTTGGAAAAATAAATTAGTCTGGTTCAATATGGTTCAACTTTCCGAGATTGAATGGTTCAAAACAAGCCAATGGTTTAAACCAGTTGAATCATTTTTAATCATTTATTTCTGGTTCGTTGTCCGGTTCGGTTTGATAATACTGTATATTACTACTAAAGTTTCGTTGCAAAAATAATTTGTAAAAAAATTGTTAAATGAATTCTCAAATTCGAGTAGCCTTAAAGTATGTTAGGCACTCTTGCAATGAATTCAGGGAATTTGCCTTTGGGATCCACACGGTTAATTCTGCAGGATGTGCTGCATTTAGCATTGCTCTTTTCGGCATGTAAGAAGAGATTGTAATATTCCGTCGCATGAGTTAGCGAAGTTCCCTCTAATTTTCAGTTTGGAAGAGGTTAGGATAGAGGTATTGCCCAAAGATGATCACACATTCTGGATTACACGATTCAGTTTAATTGAAGTTGGTTTTATTTTATATAAAAAAAAAAGGATGAACATAAAGTAAAAATTCTACTCATGTGGTAAAATCAATTTGAGTATGAATATAGCTAGAGTACAAATGACTATAATTTAAAGCGTTGTAATATTAAAACATGGAATATCGTAAGTTAAAATGTAAAAAATTAAATTAACATTTAAAATGCAAATAAAAATAACACTAAAAAAATAGAAAAATAAATAAAAAATATGGGAGAAAAAATATTGCTAAAGTCATGATACAAGAATAATTTCTACTTTTTTTTATAAAAAGACTCATACAAATGAGTAAAGATATTTAAAGGGCTAGATAACTACTTTTTTAATGATATATTTTGAATATTGTATAACTATGTATATAAATAATAGATAAAAGAGAAAGAAAGAAAAGAATTAAAAAATGGAAGAAATTTAAAATAAATAAATAAGAGATGACAAAAAGATTGAAAAAATGATAATAAAATGAATAACGAAGATGAAAAAATAAATGGCGGGAAGTGGTTCACACTATATTGTGAGAATTAATTATTTTAACTAAGAAAAATATATTGTTGTTAAAGTCATGATAAGAAAAATGTAAAAATAAAAATAGTTATACAAATAGATAGTGTTGTTTAAAGAGTTAAAATAATTTGTATGGTGAAAAATATATAGTAATGGTAAATTCATACTAAAAGAATAATTTGTACATTTTTTTAGAAATAAAGAGTTAGACAAATGATATTTTTTTAAACATAGATAAGAATGTTGATAAGGAGACTCAAACTCGAACCATTCCCTACAAACTTTGTAGAAACTAAACTGAGTTATAAATGATTATTAACATCTAAAGGGTTAAATATTTAATTTTTGTAATTGAGGTGATTGATTTTTTAATATAACTTACTTATGTGTATAAATAATATGCATAAGAGAAAGAGAGAGATGATAAGAAATTCACTCAATTCATTTAATTGATCAAATAATTAGTTTTACCTAATTATTAAAAAATACAAATTCAATAATTATAGTTATAAAATAAAATTTAACTTGATCCGTAAACTTACCCAACCCATTTGTAAATCAAAGTACAACAAAATGAAAAATATTTTTTTACTAATAGTATTACAATTTTTTTTAAAAAAAACCATAAATTTTACACATAAAATTGAATAACCTAAATAATTGATGCATAATATAAAACAATTTTGGAATAATAATTATGGTCACGAGATAAAAAAATATTTTGATTTATAAACTCACTAAGCTTTTTTTTTTGACAAACAACATACTAGTAACAAAAAATAATAATTTTATCTTCCGCGCAATTCGCGAGTCAACACTTTATTTAAAAACTAAAAGTATGACACTGTATCAAACTAACAGTAATTTTCAATTATATAATCTTATATTGTAAGATTTAATTTAAAAAATTAGAAAAATAATACACCCACGGTAGTTTTCTTAAAAGATGATTATGATTTTATTTATGGTATTTGTTTCTATAATCTACATTTCTATAATCTTTTTTATATATATATTTTTTGAGATTAAGATATCATATAACTTAGATTTTTTAAACTTTAAGTTTTTTTTATATAGTTATAATTTTCATACTTTCTACTCTATTGTATTTTTCTATTTTGAATTTTTCACCTACATCTACATGGGATGAAATCAAGGTTGTAAAACCCGGACCGGACCGGCCGGTTCGACCGGTCCGACCGGGGACCGGTGGCCTGCGGGGACCGGTGGCCTGGCCGGTCCGGTTAACCCCAAAAAACCGGACTCTTGCTGACCCGGCAAAAACCCGGGTGACC
>NBIL01091026.1:0-27655 GCA_002752925.1 Viola pubescens var. scabriuscula | reverse complement strand
GCGCCATAGCCCATAGCATGGGAAAACGTATTTTTAAATTAGTAAATTACTGTAATTTATTCTTGAAATTTTGCTTTAACAATGAAGGTATAATTACAGAAAAAAGTGTGAAAAATACTTGATAACTTGCAAAAACAGAAACCTCAAACACTTGCAAACTTAGACTAACATACCTAAATTATTTTCTCTTGGACCGGCCCAAACCTTCGGCATATTTTATAGACCCAAACTCGGCCTATACATTACAATTGCATAACTTTAGAGTAAGCAGCAATTCAGCATCACCACCAGCCCTCCACTAATAACTTCTGCAGTTCCCTGAAAAAAAATCAGAAAGAACGAAATTTGATGACTTCTGCTCATGCGACTGCAAATCCGTACGTTAACCAGTGATGGGTTTTGCTTCTCTCATTAATCTAATTTTGTTACTACCCTTACGAAATTGCTATTCTTGTTGGACGGTTCAGTTCTTTGGTTGTAGAGCTGCTGAAACTTTATATGCACCCGTGGTGTATCCTTCGCTGATGTTTTTATTATGGAGAAAAAAGTTTTGTTTTTGTTTTGTTGGTTTCCTTCTTCCCAGAGAAAGTAGCTTTAATATATTTTGGGTTAGAACCATTTCCATTCATGGAAGTGAAATAGTGCATTCTAGCTGTTTGTTTGTTTCTATTTTTGGGTCTATGGACTCAGGTTACATGGGTTTTTTGAAAGAAATTTAGCTTGACGCTTTGTATATTTGTTTCATTTTCTTATGAAATTTAATTCGTGGGAATGGGATATTTCAGGGCATCTTATTGTTTGTGTACTTTGGTTGTTCTCTTTTTGTAAACAGATGGAACCCATGATGGAGTCGAATCTAGGCATCAGAGCTGAGGGACTGGGACCAGGGCATGGCGAAAGATATCCTTCGGAACTGGAGACGTATACCTGCAGCATAGATGAGATTTCCTCAAAAGTTAATGAGGTGAGGTTTTCAATGGTTGCTTAACATAACATCTAATTGCGGTTATTTTTTGGGAGTCAGATCAATGGATTTTGGAATGTTGATTAATGCCATAATATTTCTCATGTCCTGCTTTAATTTTACTCGAGAGATGAAGAAAAGAATATGCTTTTTATCTGATCTTATTGTAATTTTTCAACAATGCATGCCTGTATTTTGTTGGCTAAACTAATCCGTTTGGTTTGCCACTGGATGCTGGGTGAGGCAAGTCAATGCAACTTGTGATATTTGTGATCATGAGAAGTTCGATATTTTTGTTTCCTTCTCCCCAGATTGATGCAGCTTGAGTGGCTAATTTAATTGCATTATAGTTTTCTGCTGAAGTCCCTCTTTTGCATTCAGCTTGTGCAAAAAGTTGTTGAAGTTGAGCAATTCTACACCACTGCTGGCAATGGGGAATCAAACTCGGCTTGTGGTCTGAAATTGAAGTATAAAGTCAATGACAAACGTTCGGTGTTGATTAAGAGACCATATTTAGCACCATCGCAGGTTGCTGCTGAAAAGAGAATGCAAGAGCTTATGCACAAGTTTTCAAAAGAATTTCAGCAGGCAAGCATCTATGCTAAGTAACTGTCCATGCAGACTTTGGTTTTGTAATAGCTACAACTAATTAGATATTGTGATTTATTATGAATCAGCTTGGAATTTTGCATTCAAACTTTAAATTTCTAGATGATCGCCAAATTTGCTGCCCTAGACCAATTAATATCATATATTTTCTTTTGTTGAATCTGTGCATTCAATGGATTGATGATTGCCTCGTATTTCCTAGCAACTAGATTGAGATCATATGTACCAGAAGAGAGCTTTACAATTAAGTATTCATAGAATATCACGGCCCTGTTCATGCAGTTCCAAGTTATCTGGCCTGGGAACTAACTGTTTCATGGAAGACAAATTGGCATTAAAATTAGTAGTGCTTAAGGTAATTAAATCCCCTGCTTCCTTCCTATTGGCTGGGGATTTGATTGGGAAGCTATGATCTTGCATGAAAATAATTTGATATACACGTGATAACATGTATAGATATCCGTTGCTAAAAGACCTGTTGAGTAGTAGTTTTTCGTTGACATCTCAATTGGTTGATTTATTCAGTATTGTTCCAGCGACACCCCACCATAAAGGCAAAAAGGGAAAAAATTGGTTGGATTTTGATGGAATCATGACCATGCTTTGATACATGATGCAAATTACTTTTGACGCATGTAACTCATTATTTATTGTTACTTTTGTCAAATGGCAGTTGACAGAGCACAAGTGGGCGTGGCCTTTTTTGGAACCGGTAGACGTTGGAGGTCTTGGTTTGCATGACTATTATAAGGTATGCTAAAATCCTCATTACAGGTTTGTACTTGTGTGTTTGTGCATTCATACATTGCTTCTATAGTTGATGTTTATAGTTGCTTCTATGTAATCTGCAGCCTCTTGTTCATTGTCAATCCTCTTTTATCTTTGTATCTCTTTAGGGCGATTACATATATTGATGTGTAAATGGTTGTGCATACAGGTTATTGAAAAGCCAATGGACTTTGGTACCATAAAAAAGAAAATGGAGGCTAAGGATGGCACCGGGTACAAGAATGTCCGGGATATATATGCTGATGTCAGGCTGGTCTTTAAAAATGCTATGAAATATAATGATGAAAAAGATGATGTCTATGTAATGGCCAAATCATTGTTGGAAAAATTTCAAGAAAGATGGTTGCATCTTTTGCCCCAAGTTGCTGAGGAGGTGAATGTTACCCAAGTCTGAGCACCTTTTTCCTTTCAGTATTTTCATGGCTTCACTGCTAGTGCTGGACCTCTTTTTACATTTGTAAGAAGCAAAGGCTGCCTCGTATTGAGTAGTCTCCTCCTTTTATTCTTTTAAAACAATGAGTAGCTCGATTCTTTGCAACATTATTAGCTGGCTTGCTGTTTACTTTTTGTTGAATAGATGCTTTGAATTGTTTGGTGAATTCCACTGTTAAAATAAATGCAGGAAAAAAGGCGAGAAAAGGAGGAGGCAGCAACTCAGTTGGATATTAAACTAGCTGAAGAGGCTACTTATGCAGACATGGCTAGAGATTTGAGCAGTGAGGTACGTGAAATGTTTAAAGCCTTTTCCCCAAACTGAAGTTAAAAGGGAATCAATTTCCATGAAGTGTTTCCAACTTTTTGCACAAATACCTAGCCTAACTTCTGAATTCTGTTGCTAATAGATGGTTTCAACCTTTTAGATCCGGAATTATTTACTTAATTTGGCAGGGTCATCAATTCCTCTTATTTGTTTTCAGCTTTATGAGGTTGACTTGCATCTGGAGAAACTTAGAGAAATGGTGGTTGAAAACTGCAGGTCTTGTTCATGAGCTCATCTTTCTATTTGGCTAATTTTACCAATATATGATCTTGGTTTCCTTGTTTAAAATACTCGTGGGATTTCTTTTTCTTTGATCTGAGATTACGGGGTTGAAGCGATGAAGAAACTAATCAAAGGGAACCAATCTTTAGAACTTGTTTTATTTGACTAGCTGAGTTGCAACTATTTGTTACTCTCCTAACCAATTAATACTGACCGAAAGACGTTGTTTAGGAAGATGACTATTGCGGAGAAAAAGAAACTCGGAACAGCTCTTGCTCAATTGAATCCTGAAGATTTGAGTAGGGCGTTGGAGATTGTCGCTGAGAATAATCCAAGCTTCCAACCGACAGGTCAAGAGGTGGAGTTAGACATGGATGTTCAGGTAATTGGCATTGTGTATGCCATGGAGCCTTAGGCTTTTTCCTTCTTCTTTTTACTTTGTTTAGTATTAATATTCTCTTCATTCCACAGACTGAGATGACATTGTGGAGGTTAAAGGTTTTTGTGCAAGATACTTTAAGAGTCATGAGCAAAAACTCTGGGAGCGCGGATGGCGACAACAGTGACAAAAACAAGAAAACTACGAGCACATCCGCCGCCAACACGGCCCTCACCACCACCACCAACAACAAAATCACTTCCAAACGAAGGAGAGAAACTTGTGATGGTGTTGCGAAGGCACCTGTGAAGAGGACGAGGAAGATGCCTCCTAATTCACGACCTACTGACGCAGGATGAAACTTGGTTTTGCATTCTCCTCCTGACAGCCTGGAAATTTTATGAAGTGTGTTATGATCAGCCTCACTGAGCCAACACTTCAGTCTTCATTGGATGTCTGTTATAAGTTATAACTAGTTTCGGTTTCAAAAGTCTCCTGGAGATTTTCGTTTTGTTCATTTTGATTTATTTATTTTCCTGTTTTTGTATGAACTTACCGAATACGTGTACAGAAATATTTAAATAGCCTAAAAATGAGAATCAAATTTATATATAGATTATTACGAAAAGCATATTCTACTGGGCAGGCTTGATGATCTTTATTCTCTAGTTCTTTGGGGTTTGCATCAGCGAAAATCATCTTCGAGGATACACGTTGATCATCTTTTTCATCGGCGAAAGATACCCGAGGAAAAGAATTTCTGCTAAAAACTCTCATGAAATAGATAGATTAACATAAGAATAATGTTAAAGATACTAACGGAAGAACAATATTCATATTTGTTGAGAATTAGTTCACTGACAATGTATAGCTTTACTGACGTTGAACTGTGCAAAGACACGATGAGTGTGGTCAACAAATTGATAGAAAGATTGTAAGAGATCTGAGATTAAAAACTATAAAGCAGATAAAACAGAATGTAGACAGTAGAATTACAACTCCACACAGATGAGAGAGATCTTGCATCTTCTTCAATTGTGCTTCCATCCATCAGCAAGGAATTGAGAAAGTGACTGTCGATAAATGGAATGGTCTTCCGAAAGTAATTCTTGGAAGCGGCTTGGAATCAAATAATCACTGAATCATGAATCTGAAACCAGGGACTGAGGTCAACCTCCGGTCTCCACAAGAAAGAATGATCTTCCCCAAGTTCCAGATGAGGAACCAACAGGGTCTTCAAAAAGTTAGCACCATAAAACCCCGACGATCACTTGAAGTTGAAGGAGGGACCGAAAACATGCAAGGGTCCTGTTGAATTGTACATTTCAAAATGAACAAAAACAGCCCGGCTAGCAAGCTTGAAATGAAAATTCAAACAGTTCAACAAATGTGGACAAATTAACCAAAGTAGTAATCTATAGAACAAATCAGCTTAACTAAGTGGTAGTCAGCCATTTTCCCCCCTATTTGTTTATAAGGTCTACAGAAACCAGAAGAAAAGAAGTAACTGGTTTGAGAAATTCAAGCGTTTGGATGGAATGAAGACAGGAAATATATAAAGGAAGACAGTAGGGTGAAAGTCTCAAAACACCATAGGAAATATATAAAGGAAGACAGGAAATCATTGAATAATATCCAAAGACAAAACTATAAAGTTTTCCTTTACCTTCTCGTCAATCAGATGCCGCCGTTGCTGTTGCCATTTCTCCAAAACGGCAGCAGAGGGAATTGTGAAACCAATGACTCCATGACCCTTGTAGTAACTGCTTTGTTTGATGCCAAGACTCCCTTCGCATCTAATAGCGTATCAGGATCTCGCCAGAACTTGATGATGTGAAGACTCTCTTCTACTGTAGATCTCTGGACGACAATTCTTGAACAAAATCCCATCTTTCTCATTTGAAGGCATATATCTTTAGGATCATTTTCCATGAGAGCAACCATGTATAACCAGCCCTTATCCGACAATAACCTATCAGCAGCAGGCAATATCCTATCAATTACACTCCGGCCATTCTCCCCACCAGCCCAAGCAGATGCAATTCCTTCACAGCCCACTTCATATTCTGGAGTGGGCACATAAGGTGGGTTGACAACCATGACATCAACCATCCCCACGAAGCGCTTTTCGAGCCCAGATGCAATGTCAGTGGATATGAGTTCAGCATCCACAGCGTGAGCATCCAGCGTTTGGCGTGTGACTCTGAGTGCGTGAGGATTGATGTCGGTGGCTACGTAATAGACTGCCGGTAAGTCTTCTCGGAGAATTAGAGCTAGAGAAGTCAAAACATAACCACTCCCGCAACCCACCTCCATGCATAACCTAGGATGGTGCTCTAATAAGTGATTCCTATCGGCTAGAAGCGCATCGACTAGCGCAAACGAATCATCACACGGCTCATAAACCTCCGGATGGGAGCTGACGAGACGGATTTGAGCTGTTTTTGGGGACATCTTGTATGCTGACACCTTAGAGAATCAAAAGGTCCAATCAATAACTGGTGATGAAAACATTTCCGACCTATTGAACTCAATTTTGTTCGACAATTGAATAACGCAAAGAGAGTAAAAATGGGGATTGGGATTGATTACCTGTATTGTCCTTTCCTCCAAGCTCCGTCCAGGTTATTGATGGGTTTAACTTGATTTGATATCGAAGGAGAGGAGAGGAGAGGGAGAGAGGAGGAGATGCTCGTACAAAAAGAGAACAACTCCAGTAGAGCAACAAGACTGCGGAGAATCGAATAAAATTTTGGGTGTTAGGGGCGTAACCGGAAATTAAAGAAAAAAACCTACCCGTGGAATAATGGATCACTGGCCCTCCTGTGGCAATATGGCCCAGCAGTTAAATCTAAGCTGGTGGAAGGTCACATGTTCGAAGGAGGGCTGGTACTTTTGGAGGTGGAGACTTGAAATTGAAATGGTGGTGATATTGTTGTTGTTGGTCATTTATTACAATCTCAAAAGAGGTGTTCCAAAAATACCTCATTTTTACTTGGAAAAGAAAAGAAATCAAATAATTACACCATCATAGAAGAAGCATAACTTTTATTTTTCTATAAGCTTTTTTTTCAGAATACTCCAACCAGTACAAAGAGTAGAGGAAGCACATATTGTTGGATGGAATACATGAACTAAAAGACCTAAAGAAATTGGCATTGTTGTATGGTATTATGTATGGTGGTGTGTCCTATATAAAGCACAATGTATTGTATGTATTGACAAAAACAATATATGCTCATTTCACTTTCTTTCCACCAGCCAGAATACGTTGGATTTGAAGCCCTCTGCTGAACGCTTGATTGAACAACAGCCTGGTCTGGAAATCTGACACGAACGGGAACCAAGCCATTAATGCCACTGGGAAAAGGATGATCAGGCCCATCAAGTAATCGTACCCTCGCCCGAGAGCTTTCACAGAAGACCACATCTTCAAACCCTTTACCAGTGGTCTGCATGCTTGTGATATCTGGCTCAAAAACAACAACCAAACCCACACACTTGCTTAGAACATGATATCCCATCTCCCCTTCCGTTTGTTTTGGAGAATGCATATATAACTTTAAATGGCAAAAGCATTATTATCAGAGGCAACGTTTTGGAGGGTCGAAATGTTACTTACCTGTAGTAGTCCCCATCCTGTCGGCCAGAATGCTAGGATGCTCTGGAAGACATCTCCAATAGTGAGGTGGAGAGTGGTGAACAGAATAATAAGAGTGACAACGATTCCGAGAAACAGGAACAGCTTAATAATCCTGAACATTAACTGAAAATCTGCACTAAACTTCTTTCTACCCATGGAAATAACCTGCAGTTTGAAAAATGTACACCACCTAAGAATTGTATTGCAGATCCAGGACCACAAATCAGTTCATTTTGACTGCGAATTGGATTCAAGAATTTTAACACTAACCTTTAAAATGAACACAAAAGCAACAATGACCAGCCAGGACAGACCGTAAACCTAAATTCACCAAAAGCAAACAACAGAAATTGAAATGAAATGCATAATATAATCAGTGTCTCAAGTAACTTGCTTTGCTAGTAAAGCTTTGCACTAGCATTGTCAAAATCTAAAGTAGAAGGTAGATGATATAATGTGGGTGAGTGAGTACTCACCATAATGCTCTGCGTTCTACCAGCTGAGGTTCCCTTGGTCACCTCCAGTTGATACATAATCCCATACTGATAGAGGAAGAAACGCAGAGAAAGAACAATTTCCCAGAACCGTCCTAAAATTCCAGTGTGTTGAAGGTGCTCCTGTTCTTCTTCCCACCATGATTCCCAGCTCTTATCTGCTGGAACACCAATGCCTCCCTGGCTGCTTATCCACTTTGACCAATCCTCCCAGTCATCCACAATCTTTTGCCATTCGAATCCCGATGGATTGAAAAGGAACGGAGCAAACAACCAAGAAGTTACTAAGAACCACATTGAGATAGTGAGAAAAACATAAGCTTTACCAGGGGCTGCTTTTCCATATACTTTATAGCATATAAGTAATATCATTAGCTCAATCCCTTTCACAAAGTGACTCCTTGAGTACATCCTATAGCTCTCTGCAAATTTCTGATGCCGCACCACAAACCCACGACCAGTAGCCAAGTATTTTGCCCCGCCATGCAGGACTGTACGCCCAAAATAGTGGACCTTTGTCCCAAGGGAGAAGGTGAAGAACACGGCACAAAGCTGAAGTTGCATGACTATTAGATCACCTATTGCTGTTCTGAATCCTCTCTCCAGGCCCATCTCCATGACCATTGGCAAGGTCATCAAAAGACCCAGCTGAACAATTGATTGCGAAGCCATGGCCCCTTTCAGTGGATCATCTCCCCTAGTCCGGGCATACTTCATTATTGAATCCTCCACTCCACTTAATGACAAGTAAAGCTTTCCATACAAGTAAACATAGACTGTAAGGACAACGGCCTGCATGATAACAAGAAAGGGCTACTGTTGATGAACTGTCAGAGCATGAAAAATATCCTTAACAAAATCCATTTATGTAAAAATTAAAAGTAAAAAAATGTTCCTAACTACATGTTTTGGCGTATGTAATGGTAACAATCTTTTCATACTTGAACAAAATCAGGCACTTGAGTCATTCTTAGTTGATCTCATCCACTCTAATTACTGTCTTTTCTAAATTGAGTTGTGCATGGAAGAAGAATTACCATTGAGCTGATATACAATCCAATAGTTGTAAAGTAACACGAAAGCATGCGGAAGAAGTCAAAACGATGGCCTAAGCGATAGATGTCCCTACTGAGGATCTGCTCCCCATTGCCACATGCTACTTTCGCTTCAAACAATGTAATTTGGCCAAGCCCAACATCTCGACCTTTCCCAACTTGAATATACTCATGGTGAGTGATATTCCCTCGTCTTAGCATTGAGTTGAAACCTACATAGAAAATATGCACAGGGAAGTGGTGAGAATATTTTCTGCTCTGAGGAAACTAGGTGGTTCAGCACTTTCTTTATTCCTCATGGTTGGGTGAAGTAAAGAAAATAACTATACAATCTTACCAGCAAATATGTCCTCACTCAAATTGATGCCACGAGAAGCCTTGCTGATACCACCGCGGGTTATGTGAAATAATCTATCAAACACGTCAGGATGGCCATAATGGAACCGGATCCTAGAATCAACAAATACAATTGCAAGATACAAAGTTAGTCTCAGTATGACACGGGCATAAGTCATCTGAATAACTTCAAACCAACTCAAGTAATAATCACTTAAAGGTATGTGACCCCATACTGTATTGAAAGTGTACTTTTCAATTTTATGCAAAATTCCTTAACAATTAATTTACACAGGATGTCTTTCTATGGGGAAAAGAAACCTAAACCCAACCATTGAGTCATTATAGATCCTTAAGCTGAAAAATGTTTCTTAGGAAATAAATAGCACCTTGCAAGAGAAGGATAATTTGCATCTAAAAAGCTGTGATCAAAGGAAAAAAGAAAAGAATATGTACTTCAAGGGTCTTGCTAGAACTCTCTGCCCAAGAGTCACAAAACTTGTTTCCTGATTTGACATAAACCAAGCTAAGGAAGAAACACTGCAGCAAAGGAGTACAAGAATCAGAAGGACAGTGATATAGCATCCGAGTGTATTAGGGGTTGCCTATAGTAAAAACGTTCATCTAACCTTCCTGTAAAAATATGTTCGCGAACACCTAAAATTGTAGGCGGACGCACCCCATGATCCTCATGAAATTCCTCAAGAAGGTTACGCATTTTCAATGCTTCTTCTAAGTAGTTATCCTATAAGAAATCATCAAAATAGATAAGCAGAAGTAGCTTAAATTTCATAATATAACCGTAATGAATCCAGTTATACCCTATTTTACCTGATTCATGTCAATGGTTTGAAGAGCTTCGCCTCGGGTAAATATTATGGCATGGTTTTGATTCTCAGGCTTCCCTTCTCCTAGTTTTGCGGGACCCGGCAATTTAATACGATAGATTTCCTTTGGAAGGTATACATAAACAATAAGCTATTGGCTACAACGTCATAAAGTAACTATATTCAGAGTTTGATGATAAACACCTGATCAAGATTTTCTACAGCTTTGATCAACACAGAGTAATAAACCTTGTGTGCGTTTCCACCATCTCTTTCCTCCACTTCATCAATATATGCAACACGGAGAGATGGATTGCTACAAGAAGTGCCAGAGATCAACGTTTTGGACAAGATGAACCCAGAAACTAAACTGTTCAATGGATTTAGCAGCGAAGTCTCAATATAAAACAGAGTACATACTTAACCATCAAATTGAGGATGTCTGTTGCACGGCGATCTCCACTCCGCTTCTGGTTACCATAGTTCTGACAGGTCGCAACATATGTGAATTTCATGTCAGCTACTGCATCTAATCGAGCATACATGGATCTTTGACTTTTCTTATCCTCTTCAGTTGGAGCTGTAATAGCTTTGTAGCCCTTTAGTATATCTGCATATGCAAGTCAAGGGCATCATACCTCCAGAATATACTGCCAAGCAACCTGGTCATCTTAATTGTTGGAAAGCATTGACAGGTGCGTGGGAAATGAACTCAAGGAATTTATAGTTTTCCTTATTAATATAGATCTCACAGTAGGTTCTCATTAATAATCTCTTGTTCCTGCACCCGCAAACGACTTGTGCCTTCCTGAATTTAACATAACACCCTTCTAATATATCTATATAACCACCATTCCTACAACACCCTTAATACTGGATGGGTGGATGTGACTAAAATCTGAATGCTTAAATCAAAGAGCACCTGATCCTAAGCTTATATTTGGATATTCTCATTGGTAAAAAATGTTTCTTTTTTTCTTTTCTTTTTCTAACTAATCAGTCAACTTTCTCAGTATGCCTAAGTGAAAGAATGGACACTATTTCCCATATTTGAACTTAAAACATGTTTCTGGAAAGAACAATCAAGACATTCAAGGTCTTACCATCTTCATCTGCCATGTCAAGGAAGGCTTGAAGTTTCAAAGCTCGTCTGTAATACATCATCCCCCTAACTGAAACATCCATAACTATCAGCATTGAACAAAAGATAAACTTGAAAGAGAAAGGAAATGAAATGAAGCAACTTACTTGTGCGGCTGAGAGTTTGACCTCTCAAGGACCCCCAATGACGAAGCTGCAAAATATTTTCTTCATTTTCCCAAACCTCACTTTCTTTTTGGCAGTTGATTCGTTCCTTGAAGTTATTCCATTCATCTGAAAATTATAAGATTATTGGTAAATCAGTTACAGTTTAATATTGAACTTTATTCACAAGATTAGTAAACTGAGAAACTCATGTTGGGAGTTTGCTAAACTACCCTACCTGGGTAAATCTTTTGCAAGTAGTATATGATTGACACACCATCTTCATTTTCCATTTCAAGGTCTAATTTAGAAAAGACGGTCTCTTCGCTGTAGTAAGGGGTCATGACACTGCCCATTGCAAGGAAAGTAGTATTGGTTATGTTTAAGCAATGCTCTTCAACAAACCATACTTTAGTTAAAGACTATTGTCTATTTGAGGCATGGTTTGTCTAGAAACCTTACATTATTTCAACAAGTGTAAAAAATAATCAATAAAAGAAAATTAGATAACAAGAATTTCACTGCAGAGGATGCTATTCCTAACAATCAACACTCTCAAAGCAAAAAAATCTAAACCGAGAAGGATTATTTCTATCCTATTCTTGTACGGACCTGAAAGAGAGCATTTTACGGACTCGAGGAGGCCTTGGCATATCCATGAACAATGAGTTGGCAAAGAATGTGATCCTCCTACGTGCTTCAAGGTTTACTGGTATGTCCATGGCAGATTCTTTTACAGTCAAAATTAGATGAAGGCGATTTATCTGCGCAAAAAGGGAAGCTGGATAAACTTTGAGTGCTTGGATTTTTCAGGACTCCATGGACATGCAATAGACAAATGTTATAAAACTTCACAGAGAGTAAAATGCTTAATTATTTGCCAAGTGCCAAATTATAATTGATGATCCGGCCAACACAAAATACCTGTTCTTCCCATTGTGCAGTAACAGGAGGAGGGAACGTTATCGCAGGTTTCTGGTCAGTTCCAGAAAAAAGCTGTCTTCCAGCATCCTTGCCACTGTGTCCGAGGTCTGATAATTCACTGGACATATTACAGGAAAAAAGTAGCAGTACTTTCAGTTTTCATATAAGAACAAGATGAAGCAGAGCAGTGACAAAAGTTACAGTGCAACAAGCTTCACTGACCGATTCTCATTCACCAACATATCACGAGTTACTAATTCTAACATGTCCTGTAGCAACAACACCACATTGTTTCTCTTGGATAGATCAGCATCTTTCTGCACCAAGAAAGGAATTTTTCATTTCATCATGTAGGTAGGGAATACGAATATAATAAAACAGCAGTTGTGATAGACACTTTTTTCTCTAAACGACTCACCAAGAACACAACAAGCTCCACAAATTTCTGGCAAAGAATGGTTAAGGGGCCCATTCTGAAATTTGAAAGAAACGTACTCTTCGAAATGGCGTTCTCAACTTCTTTAATGATGATGCCAATTATCCTGTAACATTCAATAGATTCAGAATTACAGCAATGAAAGTTAATAGTAGCATACATTAGCACTCGAAGTGTTGCTATGGACATACAAGGTGACTTAACTAAAATTACTTTTCGTAAAGACTGGGGAAAGAAAAAACATAAACACTTTGAAGGGTAATTCTACATAATGTATGGCATAAACTCACTGTAGAAAGGCTCAAGTGTGACATACCTCACACATGATAAAGAACAAAAAAAAAGAACTCAAGTTGTACCAATAACATAAGTGGAAGTTGAGCATAACAAGGGAATAGTGCCAAAGGGGAAAAAATTAACTGACAAAAGTAGGAATAATTTGCAGACTTAAGCTTAATAATTCACAGCTTGAAGGGATACGTTCGAGCATAAGGATAATTCTTATCAAATGAGGTACTGAACTATGGGAGAATCTACTGTGGCATTTAAATGATTATGTGATAGCCAACTTGGTAACTTTTAGGAAATTGAAAATTATGACCGACTTGAAGAGAACAAACCGGAACAAAGAGAATCTATAGTGTGGAACTTTGGGGGACTCTTTACACATGTAAGTTATTCATGGTGAGAATGGAAAAGGCAGGTAAAACAAAAATGAGATTTTGTGCATGAGGGATAAAGTACCCAGAACAACCTTTTCTCATTTTCTCCAACCACCAACACATTAAGGACCTGCTTAAAAGATTCATAGCATTCAACAACAGCACATTTCATATATTCATCTCCACATATACGTTTCCAAAGGTCAGCATCCTTTGAACGAAATTGAACTGCCATATCCAAAGCTATTCGGACCTGCAAAGATTTTCAGAAGTTGAAATTTATGAAAAGAAAAATAAAAAATTATGTGACTAAAGGAAATATGTGGACCTTGCTTGCAAGCATGAATGGTGGCCATTGAATTAGTTTGAGGCTATGATCCGAAGAATAAGGAACTACCAGCAGATCCATCTCTCTGGATTAGAAGAATGCCCAGTTTAGTCCTAAGAGCTGGAAGAACATGAAATGTGTTGGAAGTACAAATCAACAATTTATCTTGGTTGTGACCTGTCACTAATCAGATCTTCCTCGCGGAAGCTGCATATCACTTCATTCCACAACTGAGCGAATCTTGCAGCTTCAATTCTCTTGTTTGGCGTAACCTACACAGGCAGGAAAGTATCAAGCTGATGCACACGCGGACATCAAACTTTAATGCAAAAGGCAAACGTGGATGAAACCTCATTAAATCTCTTCAGAAAAGAGAATCCTTTCTTCTTGGTCTTATCCGAAGGCACCAAATATGTGTTAAATGCGCCAGGCAAGGACTGGAATCGTGACCTTAGCATTCCCATAGTTTGTATCTATAAAAGAAAAGAAAATGAGGACATTACCACACTGCACAATCTATATCCTCTATCACAAACAAGGATGTGCATCTCATTTTATCTTCCAAATGCTTCCAGAAGGAAAAAAACAAAGGAAACAGCACTAATACGAAATAACTAAAGGATATCTTGCTTAATTTTAAAAGCGAAAGCCTAAGACAGCATGCGTGAAATTTAAGAGAGTCAATTAACTAGCATAGGACTTAAAGTTTGGCCATCCTAGGTTTGTCTTCAGAAGTGTGTATAAAAGGGAAATATTTTATATCTCCCACAACGCTGAAAAACATTGTAATATTGGAGGTTAAGAAAATCACCCGACAGGATTGCTTACCGTGCATCACTACTACCTCCTCCTAACATATCTAATAGCTTTAATTTCTCAATTCATGCATTAATGAAACATTCAGACACTCTCAAGAACATTAAAAATGGGAAAAGGTTAAGCGTGTTCAATAGCTCATTCCAACTCATGATGATTTTCTACCGTAAAACATTAAAGGAAAAAGAAAAAAGAAAAAAGAAAGAAGAAAGTAAATTAAATTGAGAGGATTACCTCTCCTAGGCGATCAAAGGCCCCAACAAAGCCACCATAGATGGTTGAGAAAATTGCATACCAAATTTGAGTATCCATAAAATAGACCTGCATTACATTGCCAACATAGAATGAGGCATCTCACCATGGAATACCTGTTTACAGTTCTCATGAAACTTCAGCAAATAACCAGTCCCAAGCTAAAGATGCGCAGAATGATAGAATGGCATTGAGAGACAAACCAAAATCACTGGTACCCAGATTGACAAAACTGCTCCTATATTGTACTTTGCTGCATTAGAAAGGTGACTGTTAATATAAACACGTAAAGGCTGTATAAAAGAACGAGATTAAGATGGAAAGCACTCAAATACCATCTGGGAAAAATTCATGCCACTTGTACTTAACATTTTGAATACCCATTATATCTCTTGTTGGCTTCACCAGAGGTTTAATCTATATGATGGACAGGAAAACAGATTCAAGATGAACTGAACTGTATAAGCAAGCTATTATGTACAATAAAGATGACAGCAGTAACAAGGGGAGCAATAAGAACAAAACATGAGCCCACCTGGATAAAATAACTAAAAGCAAATTTTGAACACAAAAGTAGTATCCAAAAGATGGTGTACCTGAAATAAACAAAGAAAAATTGCTTGTGTTCAGTATTAAAGCATATTTTAGCCCAATAAATTCAAGGCTGCATTTTATCCACACACAAAAAGAGCATGGCTTCATAAAATTAGAATACAACGCATGTGAAATTGTGACAAACTCACTTTAGAAGAGCAAATTGACTTTCATGCATTCCCCTGCCAATATAAATTCTTGGCTGCAGACAAATTGAAAATGAAGTAAGAAAGAAATAGAATTATCTTGTCCAACAGAAAAAATAGGAAAATTTATGAAACATTAATGAGAGTATAAAATCCCAAACATGAAGGCATATATCACAAAGTGAACAGAATACTATCAAGGAGATACAAATAAAATTAAACTTGAATCAAGACCGAAGGAATGTGCAATTTTTCTTAAAACTTAGGGGGCTTTGATTTTAGGATTTTAGGTTTTCTTCCATGGGAAACCTTAAATCCTAACTTTCCCTTGTGTAGTGCGGCTAGGGATTTAAGACCCCTGGAAAAGCT
Source organism: Viola pubescens var. scabriuscula (assembly GCA_002752925.1). NCBI lineage: Eukaryota > Viridiplantae > Streptophyta > Magnoliopsida > Malpighiales > Violaceae > Viola > Viola pubescens. Next base: position 11,805 of record NBIL01091026.1, on the reverse strand, counting down.
CTCTTGGTGGAAAATGAGTCCCTTCACCAAGGGTGGTTTTTTATTTTCCCACGTAATCGGGATGTAATTCCTAATATTCCCCTGAAAACCTTTTCTGTTTAACCAGCATATGAAGTGTAATTTTAGGAAAATGACAAGAATATTTCATTTCCCAACGAATATTAGTAATCTCAGTGAAAATCCTGTATCCCTTGAAAAATACTAAAAGAGGATACAGGATTTTCACTCTTTTCTGTTGAACTGTGTTTCACTCTTTTTGTTAAATAAATGACTGACAGTTGAAAACAAAAGCCACAAAAGATCCAAGGATATACTCCTTAGCTATCTTTTATAACCATCGATGCAATTTTTTGCTGCAATTAAGTCTCAAAGAAATGACAATACTTCTGATGCTTCCAACAAGTGCAACACAAGTCAAACTTTAGAATATAAAAGAGGAGAAGCTAAAAGGTAGAAATACCTGTGACCACCATAAGAGAAGTCTGATAATAAGCCAGTCTGAGTTTTCAATCCATCTGCGGAGCATGGGAAAGAGAAACAAAATAGCTGCCAGTATATTTGGAAGCATATAGAGCGCCACAGCCAGAAGGTATAATGTAGGAATTCCCTTCACAGGAAAGAACTTCAGCATCTTTTTTATCTCTCCAGGACCCACATTGAAGGATTGTACATAAAACAATGGAAGAATAATGACCCATGCAAGACTGATAACAATCTTGAGAATGTTTCTCAAAATATCACTGAATTTCCATTGGTGGTACCCTGGGAAGTTCAGAACAAGGTCCAGAATACCTAAAAGGAAAAACACACCGTAGAAAATGAGATGAGGGAGTTGTAAAATGAGAGTAATGCTTCTGAACAAAAAGCAAGTTCTGAGGTTATTATTAGAGAACAAAAGGTTAAAACTGAATCATACATCCTCAATTTAACAAGATGCACATAAGTTCCCAATTTTGAGGCTACAATTTAACAGTTTTATGGTAATAATGTTTGTATGTTAAGAGTTCTAATGGAATAAAGTATGTTGCATTTATCCTTTGGCAATGGATAAAACAAGAAAGCAAGTAGTTTAGGGAAATCATAATGCATAGTGAACAAAGGGTTAGAATACAATATTGCAATTTATCTTAATGACTGTGATACTAGAGGGAAGTAAAAATCAGATAGTAGAAGTTAGAGTCTTGTACCTTGAAGGAAGCGAAGAATGGCAGCTGTAATGAAAATGCTTGATATCTCATATAAGACATCCTTTCGGGCAATATTCCAAATTGAGACCCCACTCCAAGCAAAGATGATCATCGCCTGCAGTAAGAATGATTTAATTGGATAATTTGGATTACTGGAGAAATTGCTCAGATTATCAACAAAACAAGAACAACACGATACACCTGTTTTCTATCATAACCTATAGTGGAAGAAACTAGTGAGAAACTCCTCTAGAATGTATACCTGAAGAGCAAGCACATAAAAGGTCCACAATCGGTCAAAACTTCGATAGATGTGCCAAAATGTTCGTGTTTCAACAAAATTTGATTTTCCTGTCCTGCCAGGTTTTCTTACAGAACCCTTTGCTCCCTAGAACACAAATTATATGGTAAAGAGATCAACTAATCAGTTCAAGCACACTATTGAGTTTTGACAATTGCTCAGAATATCAGATGACACATACTACATCTTTTGTTGACATGAAAAAGTTCCCATCATCACGCATGGGCCAACCAAGAGAGAAGCAATCAGATGACCTGAACCACATGTAGCAATATCAGTGGTGCAGTGACAAAAGTTAAATTGAGGTATTATATGAGAACTAACCAGAAATACTCATTTAGATCATCATAATTGCACCAATCTGAGTGTGAAGCTCTCCCATTCTGACTCTTACTGGCTTCCTGGAATGATTAAAGCATAATTTTCAAATAGAGAACAGATGACTCAAGAGTTCAACGAATGAATACACATTGGTCTGCACCATACCTTTGCGATTACTCTGTAAATTGGTGTTATAACCTTCCTCAGGAAGGCCTCATCATCTCCACCATACGAAGGTTTGATATTTTCCCCAGTAACAATGCTGACATTTCCAGCCAAAAGGCCATGTAGTTCATATGCCATCTGAGCAAATGGAACCACATTCTCATGAAACCCATAACATAATAGAGCATGAACATTTAACTAAAAGGATCATCAAATCAAAAGGAGTTGTTGATGTAATTATTGGTACTTACATTATGAAAAATATAGCAAAGACATTCAGGCATAAAGCGAACATTAGAAGCTTCACCCCAGATGAGGAGATACAAACCCATGTATAAAATCTTTCTTTGTTGAATTTCCTGCTGGCCTTGAGGGAGACTGTATGAAACAAAATAGCAGGTTGTAACAAATCAAGCTTTTTCTCTCATGCTCCCTAAATAATTATCTTTGAATGAAGCACACCAACTAACCGTAAGCTGTGTTTTCGTCCAAGAAATTTGCACCATGTTTTGTAATTCTTAAAGAGCTTGCTCATAATTCCATCAACAGCTCGCTCATCAAGCTGCAAACAAGGAACAGGTTTACTTTTTGCCAAAAAAAGGGAACAGGTTAAAGCATCAGTCAATGGTGATAAAACAACGCATACAGTCAAGCTGCACAACAAGTGCATGCAATCATACATGAACATGGAATCCGTAGCCAAAACTGACAACCTTTTGAAGCAATTACAAAGTAATTACTATCCTGCACGAAGGGATGGGCTAACTCCAGAGAAAAATACACTGAAACTTTACATAATTAAACACCAGTGCAACAAAATAAACATCATGGATGCCTTAACAGTCACCAGGTTCCTGAAACCTTTACAAAATCGAATACTGGAGGAAACAGAAGGTGAATAAAATATCAGTGCATGCCTTGGTGATAGGTTCAGGCCTGGGATTAAGCCTTGTATGATTGTTGGCGAGTAGTAAAATCAAATGCTCTCTCTGGTTCCTGACATTGTCTCTCTGCATACATCAAATAAGCAGGTGTATTATTGTTTACTTAGTCGCAAAGAAATTACTAGCAACTACGATTTGGTTTCCAATCTTTGCTTTTAACTTTTATGAGTTAGAAGCTCGCCTGAAAGCCAAACATGGCCCTTAGCCAATCAAGCAGATCCAAATCCCCAGCTTTCTGCCTTTGGTGCTCAAACGCTGACGGCCAGTTCAAGCCACGGGTGTTCCACAATGCAGTAACGGCAGCCTTGACCTGATATACATGCAAATGAAAAGCACAGGCAGTTTACCAAAATTAGTCAGTGAGTTACAACAAGTTGTTTTCTCAATAAGCATCCTCCCATGTTAACATCCCTACAACTTGGATTCAACTTCCATCTAGAAGTCCAAAAAAAAAAGATTAAATCACACATGAGGAAGAAACTGAAATATGTCTTACTTCTTCGAGCTGCATGATGCACTGTGAAGCCCCAGCAGAATCCAAGGGAAGAATGTTGTAAGGCGCATAGATTTCCTTCTTTTCTTGGACATCCTTTGCTGCAGCCATAATCTGCTCATAGAGAAGTCAAAGACATGCCATACTCCACTGAGTTATAACGATTGCAACCAAAATGATAAATCAGCGGGCTGGAATAGACAGAGTGGAAATGGTAGTTACCTCTGGAGCAACTTCTTCGACTTTCTCTGTTTTGTTAACCGCACAAAGCACTTCAAAAAGAACTCCTGCTGTCTGATAGGCTTTGCCGAGTTGAGCTCTGTGATGAAATTGGCGTCAAAGATCAGGTCAGGAAAATCACACCAAGTGTGTTGAGTCGGCATCCCATCAAAAACAGGAAATGACACTGGAAAAACTTCAAAGAATATTGAAATGACAAATGTAAAGTACAACTGAAGTTTGTGGCCAAATTTTTCCTACAGTTGGTCAAACAGATTCAGCATCTTGGAAGTTTTCACCAAGTGGAATTTTTAACATCAAGTGCATGGGATGCATTAAGGAGTAAGCAGCCTGAATTTTTAACGTCAAGCTTGTTTAGGGTTTTGGTCTCATCCCTAGACATAGTTTTATATCTTGGCTGGCTATCCTGAATAGACTATCAACTAAGGACATATTACTAAAATGGGAATTCAAGTTGATCCCACATGTGTTCTATGTTGTCAAAATTTGGAATCCAGGGATCTATCTTTTTCAATATGGTTTTTCCGGTCTGTTCTATACTTCAGAAATTTTTAGACATGCTCAAGGTTGGCATGGTGAAATTTCATGGGCTATAAGTAATCTGCAGAAGAAACACTTAATTTCTAATTTAACGAGGCTAACTTGGAATGCAAGTCAAACGAGGTTAACTAGAATGCTAATGTTTTACCACATTCGGTGTGAAAGGATGCTAAAAATCATCAAAATTGACAAGTAAAGCAATTACCGGTCAGCCTGCTCTCCCTGGTCAAGCGCTCTAACATAGTGTTCATAGTACTGTTGGTAAAAGGACCCAATTTCACGAGCATCAGTCTTTTTGACGCGAGAGGCGAGACTGGATGCATTGTCCTGCGTCAAAATGGTAACGTGTAAGTTCTGTTTAATACTTGCAAAAAAAAAACTAAGAAAATTGGCTGCACAAATCCTTAGAGAAACGTTTGGATTATTACCTAAAAGTAAATAACCCCATCGGATTTGGGTTTTAGAGAAAACCAAAGAAGCATTTATACAAACAAAGAGAGTGCAATTCCTAATATCAGTAGAAATAGAGTGGCAGAAAGAACAGGCATGAGCAAAGCAACAACAGAAACTGAATCAGAGACTCCTCCGATGAATTCCAAGTATACTGGATAATTTGGGATATTGCTACACAAACCATCCTCGTTTCTTTTTTTATTAATTCTCGAGAGAAAAAAACTTTTGACCAAAACAAAAATCATTGATGTACTGTACTATTTTTTAGGTTTAATGCACCACTTGGTTCGCTTAATTATCTTATTAATTTATCCAAGTATACAAAAATACTAAAAAGTACATTATCAGCCAAACAATGATTAGATCCTTCCTTATTATCCATTGTTCCAAAAAAAAAAAACCTTATTATCCAATTAAAAAATGCATACCCAAGTTTACATAGAGTTGAGTACAGTGAATCATTCCTCAATGAGTAATTAATTGCTCATGACTAACAAAATTGCTCCAAACTAATCACATTTATCTACACCCTCAGACAACGAAGTAACACTAATAAAACCAGAACTAATCCTATATCGATAATTTTAGTCTCTTTTTCTTTAAAAAAACTAAGAGCAAAAAATTAACAAATAATCAACCAGAAAAAAAGAGGAGGAAGACGATACCCTCTCTAATCTCTGCAGCAGAGCGGTTTTGAACTGCCTCACACCTCGGCCGTTGGAGTTAGGATCCAACCGATGAGCTTTCTCGAACGCGTAAAACCGACCTGTTGATAAATACACAAAAACATGAACAAACACGCATGATCGACAAATTCTGCACAGCACATTTTAATTTCGTTTCTTATTTTTAGGTTATATGAATCAGATCAAGGGTTAATCAGATGAAATCTTCAAAAAATACACAAAATAACATCGAAAAAGTATGATCAGGTGTTTCGTACAGAGGTAGGAGACGCGAGGACGTTCATGCTGGATTTCGTTGGCGACACGGAGGACAGGGGCGATAGAGCCAAGAGAGGAAGGGACGACTTCGTTATCGAACACCTCAGTGGAGAAGGTTGTGGTGGCGGCGCTCCTTGAAGGCCGCCGCAAAAGCATGTCCTGCGCATGCTGCGTCGTCATGTCCGCTTCCGGATTTTCACCAGCTAGCTAAGCTAGCTCTCTGATCTTAATCAATGTACTTATACGTCGTCGCATCAGCTTCAAAAGCACACTGTATCTCTCCTTCACCGATCGTCTATCTAGTTTGCTCTGCTCTTCGCTCGCCGTACCTTCTAACTTTTTTCTGGTTTTTCTCTCTGGAGGGATAGAGAGAGAGTGAAGAAGAGGGGAAGCAAAATGAAGCAGATGAAACACGTGAGGAGAGAAGTTGGAGCGAAACAATGGGAGTGTGTGGAGGATCGCGATTTTCGGCGACGAGTCTCTAATCGCTAAAAAATGATTGGATTTCCGGTTTTTCCTTTTGTTTTCTGCCTGTTTATTTATTTATTAAAAAAAATATTTCAACGCAGCTTTCACTATGGCAGGTAACAAACTCGGCGATTCGGCGATGCGGCGATGCGATTGTCAATATTCAGTTTTGTGCATGCATGTGTGGGCTGAGCGGGACCCATACCAGTGCCGAAATTTTTTCATAACTAACTCCCTGACGTCACGTGGTTTGTTTATGTTGTCAAATATGGGTCAGTATCTTTTTCCTCGTGTTTTTTATTTTATTTTTTTAATTTCAAAAAAGAAAAATGGTTGATTATTACCAAAATATAGCCTTGAACTCAAGTATTTGTAATTGTACTTATTTACCTAAGAAAATAATATCAATAAAATTAATAAAACAACAATGTATTAAACTTTTCTTTTGGTGAGGGACTAAAAATACTTGTACAGCATTACTCCAAGCACAATTTCTTTTAAATAACAACATTCTAGTTTGACCATTAGACTAATTTCTTTTTATTTTTATATATTATTAATTATTATTATAATATACTAGAGATCGAACTCATAACTTACATCGTAAAAATAACATGCATTAACAGTTGAGTTACACCTAATGCACAATTTCTTTTCATTTTTAATTAGCTTGCCCATTTAACTTCTTTTTTTTAATAAAATAAAAATAAAACAAAGATAAAAATAAGACCCTCTCATCAACAGCCCAGTTATGGTGCTTCTTATCGTTGCAAAACAAAACAACATCGGCCTTCATCCGTCGGCCACTTTTGAAAGCCTACAATGGCAAAACCAATGCAGCGTTGTACTATAAAGGAAAGGGAATCGCACCAAAAAGCCCAATCTGGCCGAATAGTGAATTTGCACACTTAAAAAAAAATCAAAATATTACACCATTTGCAATAACACTAAAAATAACATAAGTAATGATTTCAAGACCACCTCTCATTTAGGAAAACTAGCATCAAGGTGCGACTGCTTCTAACTAGTTGTTATTCCTAATTGAATTTCAAAATATTTGCATTTTTTAATAATATATAAAATACTATGATGTAGTACTTAACTAAATACATATAAGGTAAATAAAATAAATAATTTAAAATTAAACCGAAGAGAGTATGAGATTAATCTCGGTTCTTGTAAAATTTGCATCATTGAATATGAATGTATAACAAATTAACATTTTATTAACATTTTACATTTATATAAAGAAGGATCTTGCTGGAGTTTCAACACTCTCTTTTCAAATTTCAACACTAGAATTTTAATTAAATTATATTAAAATAATTAATTATACAAATTAAATTAACTAATTAGTGTAACCAAAAGCTTTTTAAGTTATGAAATTTTTTTCTTTCTTTTTATTATAATTCAAACTCCAACGTATCCACGTGATGCCACATGACATCAAAAGAGAGAATTAAGGATCTTTGGTGCCTTCTTCACAAGTCACCATTATAGTTTCATCATATGATTTTTATATTTATATAGATTAGGTTTTTTCAAAAGCACGTGACAATATACAAAATAAGTATGAATAATAATATTTTTCTAACAAAAGTATTTTAGTGGATTAATAACTATATATTTTGTATGAATAATAATATTTTTTCTAATGAAAGTATTTTAATAGATTAATAACTATAAAACTAAGCAATTTACAGTAATAGATTCAAGGATTACAACTAATTAGTGATTTTTTCAACAAAATAAATATTGAATTGATAATTAAATTTTATATTAAACTTTTTAAAGAAATAATTACTTCCATGGTAGAGAAGACGACTAAATAAATGTAAAATATTAGTAAAATATATAATACAATTGGGTAAACTATTCTTCTCTATTTTTTAAAAAAAATTATAATTTTAATATTTTCAATGGTTAAACAATTCATAAAAAAATGGTAAAAATTAAATGGAGAAAAATGTAAGACATAGAGTTGAAATAATTAATGAGGATACTGTAATTTATTTATTTATTTTAAAAAAGAGTTCTAAAGAAATTAATAAAGAAATTAAAATGGAGAAAAATGTAAGAAAAAAATGAAATAATTAGTGAGATCATAAAAAAAACAAAAATAATTCTAAAGAAGTTGCAAAAATATTTAAATAATATTTTTTTATTATTGTGGACCCTACTATATTTTATACATTTTTATATGAGCAATGCTATTCTAGTCGCCGAGACTCGCCGAATCCACATCCCGAATGACATCGACGTTCCACGTCATTCGACTATTTACAAAATTGCCATGATCCATTAATTATAAAAATATCATCGAACTATTTATAGAATTGCCATTACCATCAACCTTCTCCCTCGCCCGAGCTTCATTTCAATTAGTTCTAGCCTTCTAGGTTTTCCTCCTCCCCCACCCATTCCTCATTCTGTCTCCCTCCTCCATACCCAGCTCTTTCGGCCACGACCTAGCTCACCACCACCACCACCGCCACCTCCACCTCCAACGCCAACGCTAACGCCACCTGCAACCTCCACCTCCACCGCCACCTCCGAGTTGAGGTTTGTTTCAACCTGCATTTATTTTATAGCCATGTTTTTTTTTTAAAGGTATTTTATAGCCATGTTAACTCTTGAACTAGGAAAATTTAGGTCCTATATTTATATGCAACTACTGTTGTGCAACGTTCAACTCACACTTGCAGAAGATTAGCGGCTCATAATCTGAGGTTTTGGAATTCGGGGTCGGGATGGATTTTGAAAAGTTCGGAATACCCGAACCCGAAAATTTTGGAAGTTCGGAAGTTCGGAAGTTCGAAAATCCCGATGAGCACCCCTTGTCCACCACTTTAAGACAAAGCTAAGTTTTCTTTTCTTCACAAATTTCAATTATCAGTTTGCCTCCTCCATCCTCCATTACCCAAGATATGGGCTTCGATGATGGTCGGTGTGGAAGAGAGCTGATGGCGGTGGTTGTGGAAGGCTCTGATGGTGGCGGTGAGGGTGAGCTAAGTGGTGGCCGAGAGCTTGGGTAATGGAGGAGAGAGGAGGCAAACCGAGAGCAATTCCAGAGACAATATGATTTGGGGTGGCAATTTCGTAAATAAAATGAAGCTGATTTGGATGATGACGTGGACGTCCACGTCATCCTGCTTGGGAATTCCAGCAGACAGTCAGCTTTTAATAAATACTGTGGATGTTTTGTTAAATGTGAATTCGTCTCATATTTTTAAACTTCAATGGAGTTTGAAATATAATCAAAGCTTATAAAAAATATTTGCTTTTATATTCATCCATATTCGCCTATATAACTAAATGAAAGAATTTTAAGGATAGTCAGCATAATAGAACTAACGCACATGAAGTTGTAGTATAGTTTATCAGTGCATACTATTTTTATGAAGTAAGTTATGGGTTTAATATTTAATATTGTAATGATAATTATAAGGTTGGGCGCACCTCAGGTCCCTAACGTTATTATTTTTATTTTAGTTGATCCCTAAAGTCAATTTTGCGACCCCGAAGTCCAAACGTTACCGCTGTTAGGCGGCCGAGGTCCCTCCTGTCAGACGGAGACCAACGTCCGTTAACTTCCATTTTTTTAATATTATCTCCGAAAAAGCTGTCAGAAACGGCCCCACACGTCAGATTTTATCTAAATAATTAATTTTTTCACAAAAATCTCAAAATTAACTTTTAATTAACTTTTACAAAACCAAATAAATGTCTAAAATTTACGAAACTAAAAAATGAAATATTATTAAAATTTGAAATTGGTTTTGTGCGGGACCCACAAAACCCAACATTACTTCAAGCTTCTTCTCTACCGTCATCTTCTCCGTTCTACTAACACTCTCTCACCGCTGGGCTGGACCCGGCTCAAACAAAACAACAACCTCCCCACGTGGCTGCCGGCGTGACCAAACATTTAAACTAAAACAACCCAGCCCGCAAACCATCTTCTTCCTCTTCTTCTTCCTTGTGTCATCGGCGCCATGGTCGGCGACCAAGGTCCAACCCAAGCAACCAAAGTATAAAATAAATCCGCGAAAATAGACCAGAATTAAACCTCACTCAGAGGTGAGCTAAACCCAACAAAAATCAAACAATAATGTCCACAAACGACGATCAATTTAACGATTGAAAAATATATGCATTAAAGCAAACAATTCACGATTAATTAATCCAAGCAGCATGCGTTTAAATTGAAGCAAGACAAGTGAATATAACTCGATTATAAAGCATTTAAGACAAGTTTAAGCAATTGATTGATGGATTAAAGGCATGAACAAAAATTAATGGAAAAACTAGATGAAATGCTTGCTGTGCTTGCTTGTTGCGTTCGAATGGTTGCTGGGCAGTAAATTAAACTGTGCTTGCTTGCTGCGTTCTAATGGCTGCTGGGCAGTAAATTAAACTATGCTTGCTTGCTGCGTTCGAATTATGGGTCTTGCTTCAATTTAAACGTTCGAATCACTTGTCTTAAACTTGTCTTAAATGCTTTATAATCGAGTTATATTCACTTGTCTTGCTTCAATTTAAACGCATGCTGCTTAGATTAATTAATCGCGAATTGTTTGATTTAATGCATATATTTTTCAATCGTTAAATTGATCGTCGTTTGTGGACAATATTGTTTGATTTTTGTTGGATTTAGCTCACCTCTGAGTGAGGTTTAATTATGGTCTGTTTTCGCGGATTTATTTTACACTTTGGTTGTTTGGGTTGGACCTTGGTCGCCGGCCATGGCGCCGGCGACACAAGGAAGAAGAAGAGGAAGAAGATGGTTCGCGGGCTGGGTTGTTTTAATTTAAATGTTTGGGCAGTAAATAATTAATTTTGAGATTTTTGTGAAAAAAATAATTATTTAGATAAAATCTGACGTGTGGGGCCGTTTCTGATAGTTTTTTTGGAAGATAATATTAAAAAAATGGAAGTTAACAGACGTTGGTCTCCGTTCTGACAGGAGGGACCTCGGGCGCCTGATGACGGTAACGTTTGGACTTCGGGGTCGTAAAATTGACTTTAGGGATCAACTAAAATAAAAATAATAACGTTAGGGACCTGAGGTGCGCCCAACCCGATAATTATATGCATGTTTATTAAACAAAGAATGATGATAGTACTCAAAATCAAAAGTCTAAATTCTCGAACGTCCTGAGCTCTTTCTATTCTTGCTCTTGTTTGCTTCATAACTTCGGTCATGTCTAGGGGTGTAAGAAAACCGAACCGGAACCGGAGCATTTTGCACCGAACCGGACCGAACTGAAAAGTTCCAGTTCAGTTCGGTTCTACTAGTAGCAGAACCGGAAATTTTCGGTTCGGTCCGGTTCTCCTCCTACCAAAATCCGTAAACCGAACCGTAGAACCGGAAGAACCGGTATATATATATATATATATTTAAATCCCTTTAGGGGACAAAGCAAGAAATAACCTGGATCCCCACATATGAAACAAGCACATTTTCTATCTCTGGGTTTTTTGACATATTTGTCTTTATTTTTCCATGGTTTGTCTTTTTTATAGGAAGTGCTTTTCCTAAGATGTTTTTTCTTTTTATCATAATATCCATATGCCTGTGGTGTATAGATTGCTGTTTTACAATTTAGAGTTATTAAACTCGCTATGCAGTTACTTATGGTAAAAGCTGTTTGTTCTGGAAGTTGTTCAATTAAGTAACTTGCTTCTACTGTTTCGTCGGCTTTTCCTTTCTTTTTATGTACTATCTCTTCAAGCGCTATGATTTTGT
>NBIL01090986.1:0-13216 GCA_002752925.1 Viola pubescens var. scabriuscula | reverse complement strand
CAAAAATTGGGATTCCCAATTCTTTTCAAGGTCAAATCTGATGTTTAGTTCCCAACTTGGAATCTTAGGGGCTAGGCAATGAAATATTTATTCTAAAGTCAAGCAAATTGTTTCACATGCATAATTTATTTAGCTCTTTACTTCGTAGCATTGAATGCCTAGCATGTACAAAATCATAAACAATAATCCAAAGTAGAGATCCTATCATCTAACCTTAAGGGACGTCTGACGAACTTGCTCATTGAAGTCCAAGCATCTTCCCAAAATATTATCCCAATACAACTGAACTATACCTCCACAGATGTTAGTGTCACCAGCACCAGCAGCAACAGGTACACTCTGACCACCATCTACAGAGTAATTTGTTGCATTATTAATGGCTTTGTCTGCTCCCATTTGGCTTTCAGCATCAAGAAGATATTCGTACATATTTTGCAGAGCTTGCATCTGATCAAAAAGTTTGTTAGCACACAGCAAGAAAGAGAAACATTAAATAATAGGTATATCATTACCTTAAGATGAACATGAGAACTGGAAGATAAAGTTGCCTCTAGTATTTTCCCAATGTCCTTTTCCAGCATATATTCAGGCCTAGCAATTAGAACAAATCCTAAAGCCTACAAGAATTGCAGATTAAAAAACAAATGAAGAAATGTTTAATGATCAATAAAAACACCATCTTTGAATAATGGAGCTTCACAAACATAAGAAGAGAATCAAAATACCTGCAACGATCTAATTTTAATAGCAAAATCCTCCATAAGGAGATACTTTTTGAATAAAGTAAGGCTGCTGACAACATCAAATTTTTTGTAACTGGAGGTACCAAGCAAAGAGTTTCCATAGCGAATAAGCAATCCCAGACAGAACAGAGAGCGACCTATTAGCTGTCATATGCACAAAAGAAAACATGTACTGTCATGCATGCCCTTCAATATATATTTCTATAAAATGATTTTTTTTTCTAAGGCAAGAATATCTGCCAGAGAAAACTCAGCTGCTCTCATTAATGAGAACCAAAATGCAAACCAGTTTATGTACAAAGCATACCCTTCACACTCTCTTAACACCAGTTTGAGTTTAGTCAAATGAGTATGAAGAGCTCAACCAGAAGCACTAGGGAAGAAAGGTCAAGCAAACTATAGCAACAAAACAACAGCTAGTGCTACAGAACTTCAGCCTATTGTTCAAGTTTGGGAAAACAAACCCTCAAAGTACTTCATACACTAATCTACCCTTAAATTGTGTAGACCCGTCCATACATACAAGTCTACATATCTAAGAGAGTATTTAAAAAGGATCAACTTCATTTCTAGTCAAATTCCATTCATTCGTCGAGGAAACAAATACTTTACCAGAGGCAAAACAAGGCCTACAATGACATTTCTGAAAGTTACAATGACAAGAAAAAAATATATCCGGGTAACCGAAAGAAAATAAAAAGACAGCTCCCATTTATTATTTTAGAGACTACCAGTAAGTCATCTTTGATGAAAAAACTATGGCTATAATTCTGTAAAAAAGAAGACCAGATGCTAGCCCTGATTTAACATATCAAACTCAAGACATTACACGATAGAACATCAGCTTCCAGGAACTAGACAGCACAGCTTTTCATGTCATCATATACTTAACCTAGAAGAATGTCATCAGCAATATCAAGACAATGGCATTAGATTCTGTCCACCAACCTGCTTGTTATCATCAGTTCCTTGGGCATCAAGACGCTTAAAGAAAACCTGGATAAGATACTCTATTACGCTAGAGCCGTTTCCCGCAACTTTACCAACAGAACAAAGACACCTACAGTAACAAGAGAAATAAGCCTGAATCATGCATAGAAACTTGAAAAAGAAAAAGAAATGTTTCCATCTAAAAATTAATATCAGAAACAAAGGTTAAACAACAAATCGAACACTTTAAGTTTTAGGGATATCTTCAGGTCGTCCCTAAGAGAATTTCTTTTGAAATTGTTTTTTTTTTGGCTTTATTTAATGTGGCCCTTTTTTCAACCTTTGACAAAAGAGAAAGGTAAATACAACATTGCTTAAGAAAAATAACATCATTTTGAGTACTAAAGTGGCCACATTAGAGAGCATCAAACAGACAAAGGGCCAACATGAAAAAACCCTGAACACGTAGAGTTCAATATGTCCCATACATCCTAATTCATGTCAACCAAAACTTGAAAGTTGCTCAGTCTCGCCACACTTTTTTCTACGACAAGAAATTCCACGTCTATGGTTAGCATTTGCTGAGCAGTAAAGTCAGCAAATATAAGTACATATAATCAATGCTACAGCTGAATCATGTTGGAAGATCCACAGAAGTAAAAGTTGAAGAAAATGACACAAAAGAGAAGTCATGGAGAAGAGCTAATCAAATTACTTGATACAAGCATGGACAACTGTCAAAAAGGAATGTCGAACAATCATGTGCTTCAAATCTTGCTCAAGGTCTTCAGCAACACTTTGAGGTAACTTCCGAATCAAGGGAAGAACAGAATCAATTATAAAAATTATACTCTCGAGTAACTTTGCAACTCCTCGGTTATCAACCTGGGCACAAGCAAAGATCAACCTTTTACAGAAAGTACAGTTGATATCATTCACTTCCTAGGAAAAAAACATAAAGATATAAAAGACATAAAACCACATGACACCAAACCTGACATCACTATATTGATTGCACAAAAGATATCATAGTTACACCACCACACTGACACTACTATAGTGAATAAAACTTAAGATAACCTGAGTCTTTAGATATGGCTGTAAAGTAACCACAAACTGGGAAGGGTTAGATGCTGGCACACAGAGTGTCGGATCTACAACACAAAATGCATGCAATGCAAGCACATAGGGGAGGGTGACAGCCTCCACTTCGTCACTATTCATTTCCTCCACCTGAAGGGAACAGATTAATGAGATGTTAATCGATACCCAGACAAAAACGCATGTACGAACAAGTGGCAGAAATACCTGCAGTATCTTCTCTAACAAACACTTGCACATTGACTCACAGCGCTTACGCACTGAAGCAAGTGACACGGGATTGATCCCAGAAGCTTTAGCCGATTGTGGGAAAAAATCAAGAGCAAGGTTGCGCTTAATCACTGTAACAAGAAGCTGATGGTTTGGCATCCTCCTCAACATCCCAACAATTTGCTCGGTCTTCTTTGCCACCTCCAATGGCACAGAACTACCATCTCTAAAAGTTTGTGACTGAAATCCAGAAGGTTCCTCAAACCAAAACTCATAAAAAGTCTTGCAGACAAGGTCCTGTAAGAGAGAAATCCCAGGAAATAGCATCAGTTAAACAAACCATTAGTCCTTTTTTTATGAAAATAACCCTGTGCATATTCCATGTTTCACTCAGACCCACCACTGATAACCATTTCAAAATGTAACAGCAATGTACTAGAAAACTGCAAAAGTCAATACTTTTCGCTAACAAGTCCAGTTGAGAGTGCACAGGTCAAAACGGAAACCTAGAATTCAAAGCTAAGAAAAACTCATTCACCCATCTACTTCTAAATTACCTGAATGCTTGATTCATCATCACCAACACGAGCAATCATCTCAATGCAAGCACTTGTAAATTCGGAAAAATTAGCAATAGAGATGCACATATCTCTAATAATTTTGATAGCTCGCTTTCGAACACTCAGTCCAGTATCTTTTATCCGCTCAGCAACCTTCTCAAAATACTACAGAAATTATAGCGTGGAATCAGTTACTGATGCAAAAGTCCCACAGTTAGACAAGTTCAATGCTACATACCTGCATACCAACAGCAGGATGCGAAGCAATATGCCTACCAACAAGTTCCAAAGCTGCTTCTCTCACAGATATTGCAGAATCACAAAATCTCCCCTCTACAGCTAATTGTACACGCTTGTCTCGTAATACCTCTGGATCAGCTTCTACAATAATACTGACCTGATCCCAGTAAACAATATGAAAGAAAGAAGATTACAATAACAGCACAGAATATAATAGTTTTGTTGTTGAAGGCTCAGCATCTATACAAGTAAATTGGTCACTTACTGCTCTTAAAGCTTTCGCCCTAATTACAGAAGAATTCTCCCTTAAACTTGCCTGAAAACAGTAAAAAGATGTATAAAATCCAGATATATTAAGTTTAAACAAAGAGAAACAAAGTGAGAAGTTTAACTGACCAAAAGCAAATGAAGAATCTTGTCAAACCCTCTAGGAAAAGAACTATTTTGTCCCAAAGCTAATGTGATCTTCTTAATTGAGTCCCTTGTCAACTTTGAAAAGCTAGTTCCAGAGTCGCGCACAATAAGATTCGATTTTAATCTAGTGAGGTAGTACATGAATTTCTGTTGAGATTTAGGGTCCTCCTTATACCACAGGCACAAATAAAACCTGCACAAACATGTCCTTTCTTAAAGGAAAACAAAAAGCAAAAAAAAAAGCAAAAAAAGACTACAGAATAGAGTCTTATTGATGACAAACCAGCGAACAAATATATGTGCATCATCTACAGATACAGGATCCTGGAGGCAACTCAACAGCATCTGTTGAACAATTTCAACTTTTGTAACTGGATCAAGAACTTCAGAATTCTTTTTTGGCCTTTTTGCATCCTCATCCTTCCGCAATGATTTGCTGTATGACTGCAATACAAGAAGTTGCTTCTTGCAGAGGCAAATCTGACAGTGCAAACTCCGATTAGGAGCATCCTGTTCTCTTACTCCCATGCAATCAGCATGAAAAAATCTTTGACAACCTTGACAAACAAACAACTTTTTCTCAACTCTTCCATCCAAGCAAACACAACATGCATCTTTAGGGAAACTGGGATCAGTATTCTGCCCACAAGCCAATTCCAGTAGTATCCAAAATTTGTCCTTGCTGCATATGAGAGCATCATGCTTCAACCTTGACGCAATTGTACCAAGAATATCAATGGCCATGGAACGTGCAGAAACGTCTTTGGATTTCAGACCAGCATTTTGGAGTAGTAAGACACAAAGAACCTGAACATAACAACTTTCAGTATGAAAGCAACATAATACATTTCAGTAAATAACAATCCTTTAATACTGACCTCCAGAATGGGAGCCGAAGCAGGATATTCTGGTAAATTCAGAGTTGTCAGTAAATCTACAACAAGATTCTCCATCATCACTTTCAATTCTGAAGCGTCCTGAGTCTTTACAGTTGTTAAGCGCTGAAGAACTCTGGTCCAGACAAGGCAGCAGGTCTCTGTGGCTGCTTCAAGGGATTTGATTGGGCAGCTAACATCAACAGTAACCTCCAGGATGGAATTACCGTTTGATGCTTGCCTCAAAGCTTCAGGAAGGTTTGCACTGCTGTGAACCAACTGGATTAGCAAAGCAGTGATCATCTGAATCTGTTTCTGTTCCTCATCAGGGAGGTGATAGGTTCTTAGTGCTCGTTTTGAAGATGGTAACTTCCACAGAAGCTGAACTAGTTCATCTACGATGTATGTACGATGATCTGCGTATGAATAGAATATCTGCACCAACATTGACAAAAATACCATGAGAGAAAAAAAGGACAGTATGGCATGGAAGTTTATGTACGCATGCGTACATGTAACAGTGAATTAGTGCAAAACTCTCATTATGAAAAACATTGTACAGATCTCTACCCCGCCAAGTAAAGCAATTGCCTTCAGTTGCAGAAGTTGAATGTTATCCACTAAAAAAGTAGTAAAGCTTGTCTTCACGAGTTGCAGAATGCAACTATCAGATAATTTCTCTATTATCAACAAATCCTTCAGTAAACCAAGAATAGTACACAGTTTCTGCAGTATAGTATTAACAGCAGCAGAGACCCTATCAAGGAAAAAATATAACCAATCAAATGAATTTCATATCGAAACACCCAAATCTGCTGCAGTAGTTAATGAAGAACATGAGCCATATCCATAAACGCACCTGTTAGATGCTGACTTCTTCACTTTCACACTCTTTATACTGCGGCGCCTCTTGCTTGCTGAACCATAGTAAGCTTCAGGCTCTTCATCTTCGTCACCTGGTAATAGACAAAACAGTCTTAGATTTGATGGAAGCAATGCAAAATGATAGAGGTTGGAACTAACCAAAAGTACAGAATACAGCAATTCTTTGTTATGCACATCGATTCATCAATTTCACTATTCACATCAGTTTGTCATGTCATCCCCCTTTTATTATGCAAATTGATGCATAGACAATTTAATATAAAGAAACAGCGAAATCAGAGTATGGCCTACCTTCAGGAGCTCCGTTTTCATTTGGTTTATGCAAAGCACGGTAAGATGGATCACAAGCTGACATAACATCCGTAATTTGATGTTTTGAGAATTCCAGAATTCTTTCAATAATCTGTCATGGAAGAACCAGAATAGGTCATCGAGGATTCTAACAGGAAAAACCTTGAGAAGGGAATATTCCAATAAGGCAATGAAAACAGATTTAATAAAATAATGAAACCCAAAATAAAAAAATATTAATTAAAGATCAACCTCTTCTTTGTATAGCTGCTTTGGCATGTTATTATATGCCATCACAGCTAAAGCTGCATGAATAGACTCCAGAGAGCATAAGACCAAGGAGACTACGTCTGAATCTGACTGAAAAATGAAGCACAATATTGAGCAAACAACCAAACCAAAATACACAAATCAACTAACCACGACATACGCCAAAGCAGAAAGATCACACATAAGGTGAAGACATGTTTGAAAGAGTAAAAAAACTTATCTTGGTTCAGAAAGCCCTACTTGAACAAAAAAAACCATCCAAAGGCCAACATTTTATAATTTTCCTTTTGTAAGTGACACATAATTGATGGCAAAATAAACACTGTCATCTATACAGAGCATTTATTTCAGAATTGATCCCTGCACCTGTTGGATAACTTTTAGGAAGTCCTTCATTTCTGTAAGACCTTTTACAAGACATTTCAACAGGAACTACATAGTAACTAAACACAACAGTAAGAATTAAAAATAATTCTTGCAAAAAAAAAAAAGAATTAAAATAATTTGAAGCTCTGTACTGTAGTAAGGGTTTATATTTTATAGCCATTCATCCTCAAAACTCTGTATAAGAACTTCAATAACAAGTTACACAAGAAATAAGCAACACCTTCCATTTGGCCTCACAAGTCTACTGTAAGATGAGGAAATTGGCATAAGCCAAAACTCAAACAATATTCATGAACTGGATCAATTGGCTAAGAATGTCAATACCACAACAAAAACTGATGCACGAAGAGCCTGTATAATTGATGATTAAAAATTATCCAGAGATATGTGGATACGCTATCCCTAAATAAGACATGGCATAGCCTAAAAAGGACCAAGAGCTCAAACGAAAAAACTTAAAACTTACATGCTCATATCCATCAACAGACAAACCTTCAGCTCGATGTATCTGATGATCTAGAACTCGTAAAAGTCTTACAAGAACGTCTGCAGGAACCAAATGCAGAAGTTTCTTCGCACGTATGGACGTTATCTCATTTACTAGCATTCTGAGATCAGCAATAGGTAATGATAACCATTCTGCCTCATCACGTTCATCAGAAGGAATTTCAGCTCTGCCACAAAAGTCCTCCAACATATCACAGAAGTTTCCAATAGTAACATCTGCACAAAGACATTTACTTCAAAATGAAAACAAAAATACAAAGGTTATAGGGGAGGGGTAGCAAGAGAGAGACAATAGGAGTTTTTGGGAGAGCAAGAGATGATAGGAAGACCTACCTTGAAGCTCAACAGGATCTGACCGAACAACTGGAGAGATCTCATCACTGCCTTTCTTCTTGACTTTGGATTTTCTCAAAGATGATGAAATATCCTGCAGTTTATCTTCTGTGTCAGGGTATAGAAGCAAAACTATATCAAGTACAGCAAAATTCTAACACACACATACATTAGGAACAAAGTGGGGCTGATGACTTTGAATTGCATCATAGTCTCTTGGCACTTGACTGGAAACGTGAATGCTTGGCTCAATTGTCTTGCTTTTAAATACTTTGGAATGTCCCTTGCCTGATAAACTTGAATAAATTCAATAAACCACAAGCAGAACAGCATTAAGTAATATGTAAGAAATAGTAGCATAAAAGAGCATACAGCTGTACAGAATGCCAGCAGAAGCCCAGAATTGAGATATTAAAAACACAAATTGCAGGAACTTTAAAAACATTGTCTGCCTTCATGTATATCACCAGTGTTTTTTAAGTAATCAATGAGTTGAAAAGAGATCTTCATCAATGAGTTGTGAAGCCTGTATAACTTCATTTTCATAAGTGCTTCAAGTTGAAACTAAAACATTTTCAGTAACAGAACAAGTAAACAATTGCCTTGCTTCATGGAATCAGAAATTATATCCTCCTCCCTTTATATCTATCAACAACTTCCCCTAAAAAAAAAAGAAACATTGATGTTCAATTAACTGCTATTCGTGAATATCCCAAGCCTAGCTTTATAAAACTCTTCATAGAGGAAGCTTGGAGGAGATATGAGCGTCAGTGCTTCAGTGCACAAATATCCATGAGGGCCTTGATATTGCTCTTAGATACAACTTGGGACCCTGGTTCAGGTATGTGATGCAATTTTAACCATGGGGATCGGATAAAATATGTCTAAGGAATCCAGACGTGATATGTACAATCTATTATTTTGTTTTGCGTTGAATTATTTTCACTAAACCTAAAGTTCACTTACCAAGCGACTGTTCTACCTTCCTTGCACCTTTAAAATCAAACTCTAAGCCCTAACTTAAAATCAGTTTCCATCCCGTATCCACCTATCACAAGTCCGTAGACAACCCCAATTCAATATGTGCTAAAACTGAAGGCCTACATCATATATGAATCCATCAATATCAAGCAATAGTCTCTCTTGAACAAAGCAATTTCCCATTATCTAAAAGCTATATTTGTCCTAAAAGCCCCAGAATAGTCACCAGCTGTAAATCTGTCCTCTTATGGTATAACAACTACTACCTCCCTTGATTTCTAACTCATGCAGGTTTCTTGTGAAACTCAATACCTCATGCAGGATATCTTAACAATAACACTGTAGAGTACACCCAGCTCTAAGTCAAACAGTAATATTAGGACCAGAACATAAACATGCTGAGCACATGCCAACCATGGTATCAAACTGTTCCAGCTGTGAACATATATAAAAGAACCCAATACCAATACACAAGAACTCACTCTTATCTTCACGAGTTGCTAGGAAGACCTAAATTGGGTTCTAAAAACTACAAAAATAACTAAATGAAGCACCGAAAAAAAAGTTTCCCAAAGAGAAAAAGAAGCACAAAAAGAATGATGGATTATGAAAGGACATACAGTATTAAGTGCAAGCGCAGGCCAATCTTCTACATAACTGTCATCCCAAATTGACACCATCTAAGAACATAGCATTAGCATGTCATCATATTTTACATATCCCTTGGTGTGCACCAAGCACCATTTGAACAGCTATGTCACGCATCCTCCAAGATTGATGAAACCCAAATCTCCAAGAACTTCCACAAAGTGCTTATAAATTATCCACCTACTAACACTGTACATCTCCCCTCGTCCACTACAGAGAAACTGCTCAGTAGAGATCCCCCACGTCACTTCCAATTCTCACTCCTTGCCTCAGTCTCCCTAAAGCTTCACATCTCAACTAAAACTATACCTATCTTTTTGCTCGTAATTATGCACCTTAAATTAATTAAAACTATACCTATCAATTGTGCCCTCTGCTTATCTATATGATAAATAAATCACTATTTGCGTTAACTACAAGGTAACTAATCAGACTCAGCAACTACACCAACTTAAGACCAGAACTCAATTTCCAAAACGAAAAAAAGAAGAAAAGAAACAAAAAACTCAAATGAGTAACAGTGAGTGCTTTGTTTACCAGGAGTTATTACATACTCGAAAGCTCCGGGATTACAGCGTAGAATCTCCTCATGAAGCTCCAAAGGCTCCACACCAGCAGCATTAGCTGTCTTCACCGCATCTCTAAGCTCCCTGCAGAGTAGAACATAACAAAACCTAAACTCAATTTCTATATTCCTTCACGCGCTAACTCAACTGACACTCCAAACTACAAGAAATCGCAACATACAGGTACGACACATCTGTTTGACCAAGCAGATCAGCAATTCGAGCAGACTGAGAGAGAATTTCAGTTCGGTTCAACGACCAGAAGCCGGTTCCGCCACTAGCTCCATCGAACAAAGGCAGGTCCAGATCCGACGTGCCGCACAGCACCGGAAGCGAAGGGAGCGGCAAGCACGGGGCGATTTCAGAGTGTATAGTGTTGGAGAGCCCGATTCCCCTAGCACCCGACCCGAGCCCGGAGGCTGAGCCCGACGGATTTGAACTTGGATTGGTCATCGATTGGTGAACCGGTGAGGACGCGATTGGTGGTGAAGGAAGAGCATGGAGAGTCGAGAGTGGTATTTGTGTAATAATGAGAAATTGAGTGGGTAATTGCAGAAGCAAAGTTTTTAGCCCTAGAAGAAGAGGATTTGGGGGAGAAGTGAGGATTGCAAATGGCGGGGAAAGTGATTGTGTTTTTTTTGGGAATTATTGGATATTTCTTTTTTTGGATTTTGTTTTATAGGGGTAGAAAATCTGGTAATGGGAGCTAAATTATGGAAACACCCTTGATCGGCAGTTCTTCTGTTTATGTTTTAGTGAGGGCATTTTGGGAAATAAATGGGGGAGTGCTTGGTTTTATTTTGTATGGAGGTAGTTTCCGAATCTACTGAAATAAATAGCTGTTTGTTCTTGTTTGTGTGTGTCTCGTCTGCTTGTTGAAGAACCTCCTTCGGAATTCAAATTTTGAGAAAATGGCCACTTTTATTAGTTTATTATATTATTATTATTATTACTTTTTTTTAGTAAGTTTATTTTTAAATTATTATTATCGCCTCATTGATGAACAAAACATTACCACCAATTCACACCTATTAAAATACGATTTATACTTACGTCAACTATTTTTCTTCATAAATTATGACGAAAGAACTTTATATTAAAACTGTAACATCTATTTACTTTATATTAAAACTGTAACATCTATTTTTATTGTTCAACTCTTTGACAACATGAAAAAAAAAAACCAAAAGCTCTACCCCTCTATTGATCCAATATGCCTTCGCCATAAAAAATATGAATATATATTAAGTAATAATAGCAGGACATTTTGAATTCGATATAAGAAATTTATTTATTATTTTTTATATTATTTTACTTGGCATTGTACTTAATGCAATAGTTTGGCATAGTTTTTTATCGTATCAGCTATTTTCATCAATGAAATTGTTACTATTATAATATAGGTTGGTAGTTTTATAATTTTGTTTGTGACTGAACAGAGTAGAGTATGTTGTTGGGACGCAAAAATGGAGCTAGCTAGTTCCTCCTTTTAGGCCTCAACATCTTCAATGTTGCCTCCTCCTTCCCCAAGGAATTACTTTGTCTCTCTTCTTTTTTGTCAACTTAGCCAAATAATTAGATTTCAATCGCTTAACTTTGTACGCAACACAGGTTAATATCTGAGAAGAAGAACAACAAGAAACATGCAAAGCAATCAGTGGCAATTCAAGATCAAGAACATTCATTGTAGGTACAGAACGAACACGGTTGAAATCCAAGCGTCAAAGCTCCTATACAAAACAACCTAAGGCAAAAGTTCCATGAAGTTGTTACTGAAATCAGACTACAAGACTAGCAGCATAACAAATGAGATTTCCTACATTGCACTAGAAAGTGTTGTGATCGACATAAATACCTTTTTGCAAAGGCTATGGTTGTCTTCAGCAACTGCAATTGAAGCAGGACTCTAAGTTCCTTCAGAACCCAATCTGATCTGGTTGCATTTGGTGGCTCTCCATGATAGTAAGCCAGCGTCCGTTTATAACCAACAACCTCCCCCTCCTCCTCGTCAAAGACTTTTTTATCAGGGGATATGTCACAGTAGCCATGATCCACTATTATAGTACTGTCTGCAGCAGGTCTTCTAGTAGTAGGATAGAAAAAACCCCTCATTCAGCTTAAAGAGGCTATAATTACCTGTCACAACAATCACAAGCTTAGTTGAACACAAAGCACCAAACAACAGGTTTTTTGGTCACTTGTTGAAGAATATTTTAATGGAACCAATATAGTTGATAAATAGTTTTGCTGCATGAGCTGAATCCAAAGTTAGCATTAACTTGGGAAAATAAATAAATTGGTCAAATGAGATTGCAGTATACAAATTGTGCCAAACCAGACAAGAAAAGTCAAGATGAACACCAAAAACAAGAATCTCAGCTCCTAAATAGAAAAGGGTGGCTTTCAAAATGTGAGCATAACAACACCTTTTATTTTGACATAAAACTTCTGCCCAGATTGCAAAATAGCTTAAGTAACACAACAACAAAAATGCATCTTACTGCCCCCATCCTCACATGCATACTTGGGTTTTGTATCAGCAGCAAAACCAATAATGTAAAACTCCAAGATTAAACAGAATCCGAATAGTTGCAGCAAAACCCATAATGTAAAACCCTAAAATTAGACAAAATACAAATAGTTGCAGCAAAACCCATAACATCAAACATTAAAAAAGCATGATAGAATTTGAATATGCACAAAACCCAGAACACCCATGAGCGGAACACAGGAAAATTTACCCAGTAGAAGTTTATCAGGGCTGCAAGCGAAAACGTCAGTGGTAGGGATTGAATTATGGTTCACCCGATATCTTCTTTTTCAAGTAGAGAATGACATCACTATCAGTACAGGTCTTCGAGAGTAGTAACTTGTTTGGATTCAGATGTTTCAAGGTTAGGAGGATTCACGTCAGATTCAGACGAACTCATGGCGTCAAAATATATTCAAGCACAAAAACAAGCACAAAACTAAAGCAAAAAGGCACTGCTAAATAAGAGGAAGCCATTGGAGGAAGCCCACCAAAGGAATGACGTGGCACCGCTAGGCTGAAGAATTACAAGTTTGCCATTGGTGTGAAATGACGAAATTGCCCCCGCCATGTCTCCTTCTTCATCCTCCATAACCTAGCTGCCTGCCTACCTCCTCGTCCTCCATAAACCAAACTCAGCAACCTTCTTTTTCCTTTTACCGCACCATCCTTTTCCTTGGTTCGTCGGCGCCATTGCCGGCGACCAAGGATAGAACCAAGCAAACGAAGAACGCGGCCAGCAACA